>CM060398.1:20390822-20695822 GCA_030545235.1 Helianthus tuberosus
TATTGTTGAGCTCCGTAAGCCTGTCCACATAATGTTTCTAGTGCACTAGACATTCCCATCTGTCAAGACCAAAAATCATAATATTTATATTCAATAAAACAACTTACGCCCCGCTGGCGGTATGCGTATATAATGTATATATGTGTGGGCGCTCAGGGGACAAAAGTGAAAGTGCACTAATTTTAACGTTATTTTACTAATTTCGTGAAAATAACGTTAAAAGAGGAGGATAGTTAATCATGCATCATGTGGTCGCGTTGATAGCCAAAAGACAATGGAGTACATGCACTAATCGGCCTTTTGTCTTAATTGCTGAGTGTTATGTGCCTTATGTCTAAGTCTTGATGCAAAACTACTATCGAGCCGAGGTCTCACTGGAAGCAGCCTCTCTATTCTTAACAGGTATAGGTAAGGCTGTCTACATCTTACCCTCCTTAGACCCTACCTTAGCTTTGCTATTGGTGGGATTTACTGAGTATGATGATGATAATGATATTCAATAAAACAACTCTATGTAAATAATTATGAGGTGGGATAAAGCATGGTAGAAATAACTAGAGTAATTGTTACTCCGCTGCTGTACTCTAGTGGAATAATAATTACTCTAGTTCCAACATAATTATTTTAGTTAGGTCGCACGTAAAAAAATGTTTGTGTTTGATTCTAACACAGTAATTATGCTCTAAAAGAATAATAAAATATACGAGTAGGCTGAAACCGGTGACGCTGGAGAGGGAGATGGCAATGGAGGTGCTAGAGAGAGAAAGTTCTCCGAGATGACCGACCATCATGATGGAGATATACTGTAAAAGGAACTGCGATAGAGTTACCGCCATCATCGGCGCTGCAATAAATCCTAATTTCTTCATCTCCTCCGCCAACACGCGCCATGTTGGTCTGTTATCTTTAGGCTTGAGGATCAATCCTTCTTCCATCTTGAGAGGATGTTATGGTTGGCCTGCAGAGTTTGTTAGGCTGATGATGAAGGTTGTGTGTATTTTCTTTAGTCTCACATGCACTATTATAATAAAGGTTGTTTCAAGTTTATAAATTTAAAAAAGTTGTCATTATGTTGTTTTTTAATTTAATATTCAACGTGATCTATAAATTGCACTTTAGATTTAAAAAAGTTGTACCTTTAATTTAACTTATGCGCAAGCAGGTTAATAATTCATGTAAAGTGTTTTCGCACCAAAGTGGAAGTGGAGTCCACATCATGGTAGAGAAACAAAACAAAAAAGTGTGAATCACATACCATATATTCAAGTAAGAAAACATATCGTTTTCCTATTATAAATCATAACTAACAAATAATGTTTTTATCTTAGGAAGACAATAAGAACAACATGAAAGAAGAAAACACATCATGTCAATCGATCACACACAAACACGCATGCGAAACATGTAATACCCCAAAACCCGAATGTTTATATTTGCCGTATGTTCCTATATGACATAGCATGAAATAAATAACTAGGCTATGTAACCTAGTTAAGTGTGTGGTCAAAAGTATTAAATGATGAAAATTGTGCCACATATGTTTTAGTGGCGAGTTAATTACTGTTTTCGTCCCTGTGGTTTGTCAAAAATCACTATTTCAGTCCATTAGTTTAAAAATTACGATTTCAGTCCCTGTGGTTTCACTTTCGTAACCATTTCAGTCCATGTGGTTTCACTTTTGTAACCATTTCAATCCATTATTCTGTAAAGTACAAGGACTGAAATGGTTACGAGGTGGACTGAAATGGTTACGGAAGTGAAACCACGGGGACTGAAATCGCAATTTTTAAACTAATGGACTGAAATAGTGATTTTTGACAAACCACAGGGACGAAAACAGTAATTAACTCTTTAGTGGCAAACACGAGGGACTAAACTGGGATAAAATGAAAGTTGTTTTATCAACTTAAAAGAAATCAACACACACACAAACACACACTTAGTGTGTGTTCGTGAATGTTCAGGAGCTCTAAAGAGCCAAACCCTAATCAAGAAAGATCATCAAATTGAAAGGCTAGATGAAGCTTAAATTCATAACCGAGCATGGATTAATGATCACCTTCACAAGGGGATCATGAGGTATGTTCTAAAACTTAGATTGGTGGCCTTGTATGAAGTGGGTTATGTTTAATACGTGAAATTGGTTGAAATTAGAATGAATACTTGTTAATGCTAATATGTTGAAGTTGAATCATGGTTAAATTTTAGTTATTTGGATGAATTAGAATGAAACCCATGCATGAATGTGAAGATGATGATCATGAAGAAATTGTAGATGTTATATTGTGATTTTGTGATGAGCAAGGTATTATATGATAGATTTTGATAGACAAACCTGATGTGAAATTGATGATTATGAGGTCTTGTTTGAATGTGGTGGTTCATGAGATGAAGTTGGGAAAAACATGCTCAAAACACTTGTACATTATGCTTAGAAAGTGGTATGCACACCAAGTGTTCGATAAAATGCTACGTGAAAATGATAAGTGAAATTTGTATGCTAGCAATGGATAATTATATGTAGAATGTGATAATGATGTAATAGATAATAGGTTTGCAAAAGGAATGTGTTTTAGATGGATTATGTCACACCCCCCAAAATACCGCCTAGGGATTGTCCCTGTTAGGCGTGTGACGTACCAATAACGAGCCACTAATTACATTGAACGCGTACAAGTTTCAAAATAAGAATCCTTAATTATTAATGTAAAATACCATCAACGAGTTTAAATGAAAACCAACATGTCTAGCGGAAGCAAATAGTAAACCAATGTATGATATCAATAGTTCAATCACATGAATCCCTCCAGTCGACCCATGACCACTCCAGCTACTTCAGACAACAAGTTCCAATCCAAGACATCTAACGACCTACAAGCATGCAGACAAGTGTGTCAGACGACGCTGGTAAGTTCAAAGTTTTGTTAACGCGTTTAGTTACCAGGTATGTGTATAAAACAGTTCAATAGTTCAATAATTTGATTTGATGTTGTTATTAACTCGATTACCGCAGATGGCTACAAGATGTATTTGCCCAACCCCAATGTCTCTATCAAAACACTGGTCATGCTTTAAGGAAATTAGTTCACGCCCGTCCTCCCCGGTACGGTGTGAGGGTGCCAAACCTAATAGCGCTATCAACTAATAACCTTGTTGCCTCCCCGGCAACTATCGGTAGATCTAAGGGGTCTTAAATGATAGAACTGGGTGTAATAACCAACATCCCAATAACCCAACATTCCTCCCCGGAACAATTACCAGATATCCCTCTCCGGGATGCATGCTTGGAAAAAGAGCAGTGAACTCACCTTTGGTTTGCTCGGTAAGACTAATTACTTGTTTACCGTTGGACACCCAAATCCTAATATGGTTCCATTGACAATCAGTTTTGTTTACACATAAATCACATATTCTTAGTACAAATTCTACAAGTAGTAAGCAAGTATGGCACATATCATCACCCATGTTGCAGCTAGTGTTCGAGCCATAAGTATACCCACATCACAAGTTTATATTTCCCAACGTCACATAACAACAGTTCGGTGTACACCCAAGTAAACATGCAAGTTCACATAATACACAACAAGTATTTGGGTCACAATCAGTTTCGCATTCTAGTAGCTCACAACTTATCTCACATAGGCTAACCACATGTACACAGTCATATTTCATGTTTCATATTCCACATACAATTATTATCCATTTCATGTTTCATATTTCACATACGATTATTATCCGACGATGCGTAATCAGGACCATAACTCAACAATATGCAATAGTTCAATTATGGATCATTAAGTGTGTGTGTGACTTGACACAAATATGGTCGGCCCAAACGTGCACTGTGCCACTAATGTCAACATGTGTGGCCCAACACCACCGGCCCACTAAATTATGCGATCATCTAGGTGTTCGGCCCAATCTACTGTGCAGTTCACCTTAATTTGTGTGATTCATGGTAGGAGTGTGTGACTATTTTGCATGAGTGGTGTGCACATGGGGGTTAGGCCACTCATTTGTACAATTGACCAGGGAATAGCCTGTCAACATGCACATGTTCGATAATCATCATCATGTAGGACCCCTAGCACATGCATATTAATTCACATATATATCTTGACAAGTATATCCCAAAAAACAGTTTCATATTAACCATAAATCATGCAACCTTAGTATTAATCATTTAACCCCATAATCATTTCTAATTATTATGTCACAATTATAATTATTCAATCAAGTTAAACAATACTAAATCCTATAGTATTCATCATTGAACTAATAAACTTCATGATTATTCCAACAATTCGATGAGTGAAACTATCATATCAGTCAAAAGCATGTGTAACTTAAGATCCATTCGCCATATTAACACATCTTATAAACATGTTGTAACACGAAGTCATTGATCACCCCTCTATACGCACTAGTTCATTAATCGCCATTCATACAAGCATCATCTACACAGTAGCACCCCACTCATCAATATCATATAACCCTAGTCATCAGTTAATACGGACACTTGCATATTATAACTAGTCTGTTTATGTTGCAACAAGTATACCCATGATTCGTTATCAAATATTCATGTAAATAACCAACATACATAACATCATGTACAAGTATAAACCATGTATCGATACACTATGCATGATCAGGAGGATTTGATTTGCAAATAAGTGAGATTATACTAACCGAATCAGGATGCTAGAACTCGAATGAAAAGCTTAACGGGAAGAGGTGTTTGCCGACGGGTTCCAGGAGAGCTCTAGGGTTACTATGATTTCAAAATCATACCTACGCACCTAATTCTTCATGTATACATAATTATGTTTGGGCTCAAGTGGTTCGGGTTCGGGCCTAGGATTAGTATGTGTGGGCCAAAATTATTTTAAAGGGATAAAGTGTAGAGAAAGAGATGTATAAGTGGCCCATCATATGCGACCCAAATAAAAGTTGTTGTGTGACCCAATTATTCCCGTGGCCCATCTACACATGCGGCCCAATAACACAGCACACAATCATACTTAGTTATGTTTAGGTTTAACATAAAATAAAACGTTTAACAAGCTTAATATAAGAGGAAGCGTTGGAGTGGAATAACGAGAAGTTAAGATCACGAAACGAAACGACATTAACCTTGAAAGTTCGGGTTGTCACATCATCCCCAACTTGAAAGAAATTTCGTCCCGAAATTTAATAAGCAACCCAAAACAGCACTGTGTTAGATCAGGATGGCTGTGGATTTTCCCCAAATGCCACATCATCCCCAACTTGAAAGGGAATTTCGTCCTGAAAATCGCCAATGATATCAGGAGTTGATACAACCGTTTGAACAACTGAGGATACCAGAGCTTACTCCAGTTATTTCGCTCCCATGTGAACTCCGGTCCACGTCTTGAGTTCCAACAAACTCTCATGATTGGAAATTGGACTATGCTAACAAACCTTACCTCCTCGTCTATGTCTTTGATTGGCTCCTCGTCAACTGCAAATTGTCTAATAAAGGCGTCACAAATGTTTCATCAAGCACTACCTTAGATTCGAGACATAAATGATATCATGCACATTACTCCATTCGCCGAGTAACTCGAGTTTGTAGGCGACGTGACCGATTCTTTCCAGAATTTCTGAATAACTCAACGTAACGTAAATCAAGCTTGCCACGCTTCCCAAGCGTACCACACCTTCCCAAGGTGAGATTTTCAACATGATACGATCGCTTACCGCGAACTCTCAGTGTTCCCTAAGCCTATCAACTTTCCTGATCATCACTCGTTGCCGCCAAACGATTTCCGATCCAAGCAATTTTCCCAAGAGTTTCGAGTACAAGTCCTGTACCTGTGATTAAGTTGTCGCCCATCCTAATCCAACAAGGAGATTAGCGTTACTGTCCATGCAATGCCTGAAACAGAGTTGTCTGACTACTAGAATGGTAATTGCTGCAGTAGAACTCAACCAAAAGTAAATGTCCTCCTATCTCAACCAAAGGCAACTGAAATTCAGTTCAGTTGGTCAGCGCGTGTTGTTGTTAACCGGGTGGTGGCTGGTTCGAATCCCGTCCACTCCCTTTCCTCTAACTAAAGCCAATCACACACATGCTCGCAGCATGTCTTCGAGTGTCAGGATGGTTCGTTTACTTTGTCCGTTTGTCCAATGCTCATGTATAAACGTGAGCCAAGGGTGTTGTGTGTTGCTTGTCATAAATCAAGCATAGATCAAAATCAGTGATAACAGGAGTTGGCACCTCATGCCTAAAAGCCGCCTCACTAAGAGGAACATCCACTGTTGCGAAGACTCACCAGTTTCCTTATTTGCAAGAAAGTGTGCTGGTAACGTGAGATCATCAACGATCACCCAGGTGATATTGTTTCCGTTTCGAGTTGTAAGTAGACTAGTGCCAGAATCCATGGCAGTCTGTTCTTATTTCAATATGGGTGTTTCTGGTTGCTGATACTTTACCTTGACTTTCCCACAGGTCAAACATCATTCATATACATAGCTAGGTGATCCTTCATGCCTGATCACCAGTACAAAACTTATAGATCCAAACATCTCGCATCAAAACCCAGATGACTAGAATATCGAAGCCTGTGTGCTTTACTCAACACAAGTTTCCCTAAAGTTGTCATATAATGAGATCCACACTCGTTCCTGGAGGTAGCGAATATCATCCAACCCGCCAAAGGTTGCTTCTCCATGCCCCGCATGGGTTCAACTTGAAAATTTACTTCCCTCAGTTCTCCAGTTAGAACAAAGCGGGTCTGATTAGGTAAGTTAGAGTCGATAGTGAGCTGCAAAGTTCGAGCACATTGAAGTTCACAGTAGTAATCATCCAAAAGTTCCGTCCAGCGATGTCACTACACGTTTTAGCTCTTTCGAAACAAAGGTACACGGGAGGCCCTTGTGATCGGTCTAAGTAGTGCATTCGGTACCGTCCAAGTAATGCCTCCAACTTAAATCCAAAGACCATAGCTTCCAGCGTAGGTTGTGACGCGTGCAAATCTTCGTGTAAATCCACCAAGTAGATCATTACTTTCTTCGTGTTGCGTCGACGTGTAACTGGAACTCCGATTCGAACCGTCATGGTGTACCACTAGATCACCCGTATCCTCGGGTAAAAACAATACTCAGTACATGGTAGTGTTGAGTTTCAAAAGCTTGAAGAGACGTTCTCCTGTTCTGTCTTCCACGAACACAGCACCCTGCTGTGCTAATGAGATTTAAGCTGCGCGATCTTTGGAAATCCTGTGATGAATCTGCGATAGTATTTAACGGAACCAAGGGTTTGCCGTACCCCCAAAGGAATCTTTGGTGTCGTTCAGTTTCTAACAGAATGGATATTAGCGAGATCCACATGTTTTCCCTCTTTGTTGATTACATGCCCAAAATGTATCCCTTGAATCCAGATGTTACATTTAGCAAGACTTCACACGGAATGGCTCCTCCCTCAGGAGCTCTAAATAAGATACAGATGTCGTCCATGATGTTCCTTTCTCCTGAAAATGATTCAAAACGTCCTCAATAAACACGGTCGATTCATGTGGTCCATAACGCTGCTGGTGTGTTGATTAACCCAATGGTCATGGAATATGAAGTCGCAATGGCCATGCCACGTTTGATATGCCGTTGAAGGAACATTCTTCCCTTGGACTTCCATCTGACGATAGCTCGTTCGTTAGTCAATCCTCGAATAGGAGCTTAACCCTTGCAGCTGGTCAACAGGTTGTCAATACATGGTCGAGGCAAACGGTTCTTGACTGTCACCTTGTTGAGTTCTCGATAATCAGTACACATACGAAAATACTTATCTTCACGGATATAACTGGGGCTCCCCAAAGAGAAAATCTAGGTCCGACAAAACTCCTGATCAACAGTTCCTGTAGTTGATTGGACAACTCTTGCAACCCTCCGGGTGCAAAACGGTAAGAGTACGAGTAATCAGGGCTGCCTCTGTCGTGAGATCAAACTGAGATCTCGCCTAACAATTGTGGAAGTAAACCTGAAAGTTCCTCGGGTAGCACACCGAGAGGAATCACGAACAATTGGTGGATCCTCGATCCTCTTTTCCTTAGCCTTAACATCGGTAACGGTGGCTAACATAGCGGGGTAATCCCTCCGTAGACACTTCTGGGCCTTCATTGCTGATATGATGCTAACCTTCACACCACTCTGACACTTCAAAGTATAAAGTGACGCAAAATTTTCTTCCCACAGGGTATATCTACGCGATATCTAGATATTCAATCTCCACAGCTACTGCATCAAAACCATCAAGGATAGTAGAAGGTAGGTCGATGTCGAAAACTTATCCCACAAGGTCGAGTTTGCATCCTAACAGACTTCTGAGGTTTCAATTGTCTTGCCAACAGCCGATTGCACACCAGGTTCGGTTTCAAGAAGCATCTGGGTCAAACAGAATAGGGATGAAGGGATTAGTTACCAAGAACGTGCAGGCCACCATGTTGCTAAACTCCTAGCGTCGCCCACACCAATTCCAAATGCCCTTTCACAAGTACCACTTCCAGTGTTGTTGCTACTGCTACTAGAATTCCCAAAACTGCCAGTGTTCCATGGGTTGTTGGCATCTTGACTTAACATCGACCAATCCTCGTTGAAGCCACCATCATTTCCATACCGAAAGTCATGATTTGCGAGTACCTTGATGTCATTGTGACTGTTGCTTCTAATGTTGTTGCTCGAAACGGAGTCCTGCGGCCTTTCACCATTAGGGTCCATCCTTTCACATTGCGTGTCACGTCCTAAGGCACTACTCCTGGTGGGGGCAGTTACACATTCCACCCTATAGTCAATTGTCATCGATTTCTAGGGTTAAGGATTCGATTGAAGCCAATTTGCGGGTGTTCGTTACCAGTAACCAAGGTCGTTCTAATACGGAAGTCGGTGAGATACTACGATTATCCTCTTGCCCCTCGATCTAGCAAGTTGGTCGAGTAATACACAGTACGTTGCTATGGTGTTGCAGAAACGATCGCACTTACGGAATCTAAGGCGTCAGCACACAGAGTTCCAACCAATGAAAAGGAGTGAGAAAGTATAGACCAATCATTCGATGCTACAACATCCAACTCAGGGATGTTCATACAAGCACCTAACATTCTACACAGTTTGCTAGGCATTCAGATGGGTGTTCAGGTAATACTCGATAGCATCGAGATTCGTAAGGATTCAGAGAGGAGTGAAAAGAACACGTTCGAGTAGGAGACAATCATTGCTAGGACTCCTATAGATTTGTTACGTTTCTTACCGATTAAGTAATAGAACAGAACCCCTTTTTCACTCGTTAAGCCTCACTGGGACTCACAATGATTGTGTCAGACGATGCTGGTGAGTTCAAAGTTTTGTTAACGCGTTTAGTTACCAGGTATGTGTATAAAACAGTTCAATGGTTCAATAATTTGATTTCTTGTTGTTATTAACTCGATTACCGCAGAAGGCTACAAGATGTATTTGCCCAACCCCAATGTCTCTATCAAAACACTGGTCATGCTTTAAGAAAATTAGTTCACGCCCGTCCTCCCCGGTACGGTGTGAGGTGCCAAACCTAATAACGCTATCAACTAATAACCTCATTGCCTCCCCGGCAACTATCGGTAGATGTAAGGGGTCTTAAATGATAGAACTGAGTGTAATAACCAACATCCCAATAACCCGACATTCCTCCCCGGAACAATTACCAGATATCCCTCCCCGGGATGCATGCTTGGAAAAAGAGCAGTGAACTCACCTTTGGTTTGCTCGGTAAGACTAATTATTTATTTACCGTTGGACACCCAAATCCTAATATGGTTCCAATGACAGTCAGTTTTGTTCACACATAAATCACATATTCTTAGTACAAATTCCACAAGTAGTAAGCAAGTATGGCACATATCATCACCCATGTTGTAGCTAGTGTTCGAGCCATAAGTATACCCACATCACAAGTTTATATTTCCCAACGTCACATAACAACAGTTCGGTGTACACCCAAGTAAACATGCAAGTTCACATAATACACAACAAGTATTTGGGTCACAATCAGTTTCGCATTCTAGTAGCTCACAACTTATCTCAAATAGGCTAACCACATGTACACAGTCATATTTCATGTTTCATATTCCACATACAATTATTATCCATTTCATGTTTCATATTTCACATACGGTTATTATCCGGCGATGCTTAATCAGGACCATAACTCAACAATATGCAATAGTTCAATTATGGCTCATTAAGTGTGTGTGACTTGACACAAATATGGTCGGCCCAAACATGCACTGTGCCACTAATGTCAACATGTGTGGCCCAACACCACCGGCCCACTAAATTATGCGATCATCTAGGTGTTCGGGCCAATCTACTGTGCAGTTCACCTTAATTTGTGTGATTCATGGTAGGAGTGTGTGACTATTTTGCATGAGTGGTGTGCACATGGGGGTTAGGCCACTAGTAAGCAAGTATGGCACATATCATCACCCATGTTATAGCTAGTGTTCGAGCCATAAGTATACCCACATCACAAGTTTATATTTCCCAACGTCACATAACAACAGTTCGGTGTACACCCAAGTAAACATGCAAGTTCACATAATACACAACAAGTATTTGGGTCACAACCAGTTTCGCATTCTAGTAGCTCACAACTTATCTCAAATAGGCTAACCACATGTACACAGTCATATTTCATGTTTCATATTCCACATACAATTATTATCCATTTCATGTTTCATATTTCACATACGGTTATTATCCGGCGATGCGTAATCAGGACCATAACTCAACAATATGCAATAGTTCAATTATGGCTCATTAAGTGTGTGTGACTTGACACAAATATGGTCGGCCCAAACATGCACTGTGCCACTAATGTCAACATGTGTTGCCCAACACCACCGGCCCACTAAATTATGCGATCATCTAGGTGTTCGGGCCAATCTACTATGCAGTTCACCTTAATTTGTGTGATTCATGGTAGGAGTGTGTGACTATTTTGCATGAGTGGTGTGCACATGGGGGTTAGGCCACTCATTTGTACAATTGACCAGGGAATAGCCTGTCAACATGCACATGTTTGATAATCATCATCATGTAGGACCTCTAGCACATGCATAATAATTCACATATATATCTTGACAAGTATATCCCAAAGAACAGTTTCATATTAACCATAAATCATGCAACCTTAGTATTAATCATTTAACCCCATAATCATCTCTAATTATTATGTCACAGTTATAATTATTCAATCAAGTTAAACAATACTAAATCCTATAGTATTCATCATTGAACTAATAAACTTTATGATTATTCCAACAATTCGATGGGTGAAACTAGCATATCAGTCAAAAGCATGTGTAACTTAAGATCCATTCGTCATATTAACACATCTTATAAACATGTTGTAACACGAAGTCATTGATCACCCCTCTATACGCACTAGTTCATTAATCGCCATTCATACAAGCATCATCGACACAATAGCACCCCACTCATCAATATCATATAACCCTAGTCATCAGTTAATACGGACACTTGCATATTATAACTAGTCTGTTTATGTTGCAACAAGTATACCCATGATTCGTTATCATATATTCATGCAAATAACCAATATACATAACATCATGTACAAGTATAACCCATGTCAATAACCATGTATCGATACACTATGCATGATCAGGAGGATTTGATTTGCTAATAAGTGAGATTATACTAACCGAATCAGGATGCTAGAACTCGAATGAAAAGCTTAACGGGAAGAGGTGTTTGCCGACGGGTTCCAGGAGAGCTCTAGGGTTACTATGATTTCAAAATCATACCTACGCACCTAATTCTTCATGTATACGTAATTATGTTTGGGCTCAAGTGGTTCGGGTTCGGGCCTAGGATTAGTATGTGTGGGCCGAAATTATTTTAAAGGGATAAAGTGTAGAGAAAGAGATGTGTAAGTGGCCCATCATATGCGGCCCAAATAAAAGTTGTTGTGTGACCCAATTATTTATGTGGCCCAACTACACATGCAGCCCAATAACACAGCACACAATCATACATAATTATGTTTACGTTTAACATAAAATAAAACGTTTAATAAGCTTAATATAATAGGAAGCATTGGAGAGGAATAACGAGAAGTTAAGATCACGAAACGAAACGAAACGACATTAACCTTGAAAGTTCGGGTTATCACAGATTACAAGTGGGAAATTAGTGTGATAAGATAATACGGTAAGATACATGCATTAGAAAGTTGTACTACATGCTTTGCGGGTGTGATGCACACCGTATGTGGGATTAGGTGTTTGATCATAACTAGTAAATAATCATGTACTAAATATTAAGCGTTTGAACTCACTAGCGAGTAAAGAAGGTGGAGTTATGTAAATGGGTTAATATAGAATGTGTTGGTCAATTGGTAGGATCATGAAGAATTCACATATGTAGGATTTACTATGTGATTATATGTGGATATAACTAGGTGACCATGTGGTATGTGCGTCACCACATGAGTATGAAATGCACACGATGTTATTACTATGGTCTACCTTATTAAGAATAACAATTTGAAGGTATACATGTAAGTTAGATCGTTGACTTTTGAAAGTCAACAGTGTATGAATGTAATGGATGGGCTTTTGAACACAAATGTTAGAGTAGAGAATTAGTGTGTCATGTACTAGATGATTTATGTGATATGTATGATGGTAATCGGATTGCGTGAGATTTGAATAAGGTAACTATTGATATGTGTCTCATGTATGCGAAAATATGACTAATGGAAGTCAAATAATGTGTAAATAAAAGGAAATGAATGTTTGTATGTATGATCATATATGCTAACTTTGATACAAACGTGATGACATGTAAGGAAAGGAATCGTATCAATTGACTCAAGCACGGATGCCTAGCACGGCGAGATGAGGAAAGAAGTAAGCTCTAATACGCACGCTTAAGGCAAGTGACTTCCAACGCACTTATTAGTATGTCTAGGGAGTTATTTAATGCTTATAAATGTGAGAAGGTCATGTATGACTAATTAATAAATGGAAATGCTAAGGTAGGAATGATTGTCGGGGCTGAAAGTAGCTAGTTACGTCGGAAATAAAATGGTGGAATCGAACGGGTCGAATAATGGCATGAAGGGTCTTTAAGCCTTTTTCTTATAATTCAGCTTTTGATGTGAGTTTGGATGGTAAACAAATTCGTAATTAAATTACGGACGCGCAGAAACAAGAATTACACAAAACAGACGCTTAGCTCAAAAGTTATGTAAGTTTCAAGTTGAGTTTTGGTTGAAAACATAGCTGGGCACTTTATGCAGCAGCAAAGGGGAGTATTCTATCGAAATAGGGCTGTCACGCTACGCGACAACAATTCAGTTCACCGTCGCGCAACGTGACAGATGTCGCGCCCCGCGACCGCCTGGGGCAGGGGCTGTCGCGCCCCGCGAGAGCCAGTTAGCTGGCAAACCTTGTTTTTTTAGTTCGTTTCAGCAAGAATGTTCATTCAACAGTTGGAACGTTCACTCATCAGCAAGAATGTTCATTCAACAGTTGGAACTTCACTCGTCAGCAAGAATGTTCACTCAACAGTTGGAACGTTCACACGTCAGCAAGAATGTTCACTCAACAGTTGGAACGTTCACTCGTCAGCAAGAATGTTCACTCAATAGTTGGAACGTTCACTCCTCAGCAAGAATGTTCACTCAACAGTTGAAATGTTCACTCATGAGCATGAACGTTCACTCAAAGTATGTGTGGGAAAGAATTAAGTTTGGAGATATGTATGTGTATAGATCTACCTACATGTTAGTGATGGAATCCATAGGTAAGCATGAATAGAAATGGACATGCACGTAAGTTTGTACGTATGGGACTTATTTATATGGATGTTTGTGACTAGGATATGTTAGTAAAATTATATGGGAATGTAAGTGGTATGTAAGAGCTTGTACGTATGTATGTGTGCATGTACGAATGTGTGCGTATATATGTATGAGTATATGTTTGTGTACATGTATGACTTATGAATGTATGCATGTATGGATGTAATATGCTATGAATGCACATAGGAATTAGTATACATATATAAATGCGAGATGTTATAAATGTATGAAGGAATGGTTTCATTATGTTTAGGCATTGACGTTTGCTAATGGTGTGCCTTGAAGTTAAAATGTAATGTAGGTAAAAGAACATCGGGTTCATGAGGTATCGAAGTCGAACTCGGAACGAGAAAATACGAGAGGATAGTTGAATGATATTTGATATTAAATTACATGAGAATAATGTCGTATGATGTTGTTAACAACTAATGGTTAATTTGTATGTGATGTCCATAGGTACTACAAGGATTTCTTCTACCACAAACGATGAGAAGCGGGCATAGATCGAGTCGAGAACAAGGATTGTACGGAAAAGAACAGTCACATAGCTTTAATTATGTAACGCCTTAAAGTGTTAATTGAAAGTGAATGTTGTATATTTCTTTTAGTTAATGTTTGACATTCCGTATTTGAGCCTTCATGTAAGAAATGTGTTTAATAGAGAAAGAAATTTTTAAGGCTCTTTTTCCGCTGTGTTGTTTATAATTTATTACGTGTGAGGGCGTTTCAAGTTGGTATCTGTAACACCTCGTAAATTCATGTCCAATATTATATTGACACGTGTCATAGACTTTAAACGTGTAAAGGATTAAGTTAAAGGGACTAAAGTTGATAAACAAAGAAAGTGTGTGAATAAAATGATTCAAAATGTCAACAATGGATAAATATACCTTTCAATGACCCTACGCGATGTTTATACTCTTAAACGAATGAATTATGGATCATACGAAGCTAATTGTGGAAGAAAGTGAGAGATTAGAAACTACAGGGGTTAAATGTGTCAACATGTTTAAAGTATACCTCTGAGTGACCTTTTAGCAAACCCGAAGCTTTGTAATGATTAATTATACTCACTATAATAAGTGATTAAAATTTCACAAGGTTTCGATAAAGTATGAGAAAGTTATGATAACATTCGTATACGAGGGGTTAAAAATGTCAACTTTGAAATTTATGACTTTTCGGGTGATCAAAAAGTTAACCAAGGACTTAACAAAGTTTGGTTATGTCTTGGAGCCCTTAAAAGACAAGTTAGAGGGTTGAAATTGCAAGAAATAAAAGTAAAACCACGTTTCTAAGGACCAGGGACCTAAAATGCAAACTTTGAAACTTGTTTGACTTGTTCTGAGGAGCCATACCGGCCGCGTAAGCCCCCTTGGGACTCTTACGCGGGCAGCCTAAGCATACCAGCGACAGAAAACGCATGGCAGCTGCCAGTTCAGCCTGTTAACCGACTTTAAAGCCTTGTTTTGTATACCAGGGACTCCTCCACTGGTATTTCATGCAATAGGGACACATGGGACCATCTCATAACATTTGTAGACATGCTTGGCATGATCCTAGGTGATCAAAATCACTATATAAGGAGCTCTAATGTTGCAACATTGGACACTTGCATTTCAAAACTCTCACAACTCAACTTCTGGATATTCCTGGAGCTCAAGTACAATTCCTAGTGATCATTAGTCGTGCTTAGGACTTCAGTAAGTGTCCTTAACCTTCCTTAATTCAGTTTTACTTAGTTAATTAGCCTAAAGTCAAACCATCGTAATTAAGGTTTGACTTTGTGATTAATTAAAAATTTTCCAGTCAAATCTCGAATTGAAAGTAACTATGAGTTGGTAATCATGTGGGTAATAAACCCTTAAAAGGGCACCATCTGATTCCCACTCTAACGAGGTCAATTGTCGGGTCAAACTTGATTAGAAAAAGTCAACAGAAAGCAATTTTTCAAATGCATAATTAACAATGTAGAAGCCATGCAACCTGTTTTATCACTAATATAACTTGGTAATTAATGTAAGAACATGTCTTAACATGTTCAACCTGACAATTTTCAGTTTAAGCTCGGTTTGGAACCGAAAGTCGCATAAGTGGACTTTTGCTTTGACTTTCAGTTCTGACCCAATGTAGCATGTTTTAGAAATGCCTTAGAGCTTTATTAGGACCAGGTTACATGTTGGTATAACCCTCTATGATTATACAACTTGGTTCAATAGTTATCCGATTCATATGCATGTTTCCGTAATATGCCTAAATGTGGACCATAATGCCCTTTTTACTTTAAAACAAGAATTTTGAAAATGTGAGAGGACAATAATCTTTATTACTGATTTATAAACATGTTCCTAAATTTTCACATCAGTTAGAGGTCTAGATTAAGAGTTATGCTCAATAACGTAATTAGAAAGCTTTTTATTAATTAAACGGCGTAATTAGCATAAAGCCTATCTAAACCCAATTTTGATACCAAACTTTTTACCTACTGATGTAAAATAATATTTTAGGATTTTTGAAGATTTTTATTTATTTTTTAGGCTGAGCATAACATAGGGTTATACCTTTGATTCTGTAATTGTCGGTTTTGCCCTTTAGGCCTATAAAATGAGTTTTACAAATCATTTTGATACCAAACCTTTTTCTACTGATCTTATATGATAAATAGAATATTTTAAGCCTTCTGGAATAATAAAAATATCAGCTTTCATTATAAAATAAAAAACAACACCCTTCATATTTAGCGGGTTGGCATGGTATGGTGTGTACGTAAAAAGTGGTATATTGTTAGCCATTTTATACACTAATTCAAGTTTCAATACTTTAAAAACACGATAAAGTACTATCACTACACTTCACGTTGGGCGAGTGCACCTATCGTTGGCGTAATATAGTGATGGTAAGATACTGAGGTCGTCCAAGGATACAACAACTTTTAGTAGCGAGTCTTCGTCAACGTTTAGTCAAACCAAAAGTAAAAGGGTTAAAATGCCTCATAACAATAAAATAAAGAGATATATAAAAAGTTTTGTAATCAATGATAAGAAAATGGGTGTTTGGGATATGTTTACCTCTTGACGTTAGCTAAAACTTACCATGGATCACAAGAGCTCGATTGTCAGACGAGAAGTTGTATTTTATTAATGCATAAAGTTGTGGAATTCTTTAGGGACCTTCACACACTCGACCATATTGGTTTGAATTAGCAAGGAAACGCCCCGCAAGGTCGGATCAAGCCACAACGATATTGCCGAATCAGCAGGGAAACTATATAGTGTTGTGGTTTAGTATTAAGTAAGAAAATATTTTAAGGGGTTTATACTACTTCTTGCTATTGTTCCCTTAGTGAGGCGTCAATTCCCCAATGGTAGTGATTTTTATATAAACTAAGTCCTCCGCGCTTTGATCTTATCCCCACACTTTGGCAAGAGCTTACCAACCCAAAGTCCCATACCAAAAACCTTTAACCCACTTTTGATACATCATTATATTTTGACTCTACAAAGCATAATCCAAATGAAATGAGTCAAAATTGTTATTATGGGTTTCTGATGAGAGTGGTTGATGGTGCAGGCAATAAAGGCAAGGGAGAGACTATATGAGGAAGAATGCATATTACTGTGAATTCACTTTTTTGGTATTATATTTTTTTTCATCTTTATTATCTTTTTAAAGATTTTGCATTTGAATATTTAGAGATAAATGAGTAAATTGTTGTTACTATTTTGTTTGATCTTGTGATGAAAAGTAGAAAATTTAAACTGAAAAGCTCCAAAGGAAATTAGAAACTAGTTTGTGATTGTATTTTGAAATGCATCTAATGAATTTCTGGTTTATTTAGTGAAATTAGACCTGGCAAAACCAGCCCAAGCCCAGCTATTGAATTTTGGGTCAATTTGAGTAATTTTTATGCCATGTTGGATTACTTTGGGCCTTAGATGAAAAATAGCTACATGGGCTTTAGCTAAATTTTCACGGGTCAGGATGGGCTGAGGTAAAATATGAACGGGTCATAATGGGCTGGTTTCCACACTTGTAATGTTTGTCTAGCGTCTCGCTAATTCTCAAAAAAACAAAAAAAAAAAAAAAAAGTTTATGCATGATTAACCTATACATAACTTGCACCTGTCAATAAAGGTGTCGTTATGAGGGCGACGAAAGAGGGAGTGTCCGATACATACAATAATTTTCTGTTTTTGTTTATCCCTCCATACAAAAACACCACATACATCAGGCTCATTTCTTGTTTTTCTAGAGTAACAATTCAACAAATACAGAAGGTCAAAGTGAAAGTCAACTCTTGAAGTCATTCAATAGCATTGCTTGTTTGAACTCTGCGAATCGCTTTCCACGCCTGAAGACATGCAAAATCACTATCATTAGCACGTACGGTTGCTTAAGTTCATGATCAGAAGGAACTTCAAAACAGAGTTAGCGTACCTCGTCGGTCCAATTAGTAGACAAATTTATAGCAATGAGTGCTACAACCTGGATAGAAAGTGCACAGATAATGCCCATCCATAGCCCCTGAATCACAATGTTCAAAAGCAACATCTTCAACCTTGTTTTACTATAACTTTTTTTTTTTAACATATTTAATTTTCATTCCAATCACCAAGGCAAATTACATAAGGATAGCAGGTAGACGAGCAACAAACTGCGCCACCATCCCCATAAGAAAACAAAGGACATCCAATTCCTCATTCGATATCACACTCGACAAGTTATGTGGGCCTACAAGTTACACATAAGAAAACAATTCTTACCATGCCTCCTACATGTAGGACAAAAGCAAAGAGCAATGCACAAGGAATTCCCACAATGTAATAAGCTCCAAGATTGATAACTGCACAAATATTTTGCCACCCACATCCTCTAGCAGCCCCTATGTTTCAGGAAAACATAAAGACAAATCTTTATAGGCAAAAGATCAAATACAAATAATCTTAACATACTAAACATACAAATTGAAGGAAAACCCAAAAAGACAAGGTGACATTTTTGTAATTACCACCAACTATCAAAATTACAACCAAAAATACCTAAAAAAACACAAATTTTTTTTTTTTAACATTTTTTATTAAAAAATCGCTACATTTCGTTAGCAAAAAAAAAAAAAAAAAAAAAAAAAAAATTTTTTTTTTTTTTTTTTTTTTTTGCTGCTACTAAAAGTAGCGATTTTTTAATAAAAAATGTTAAAAAAATAAAATAAAATAATTTGTGTGTTTTTTTTTATTTTTTTAGGTTTTTTGGGGGTTTAGTTTTTGGCATTTTAGCTTGGGTGAGGGGGGGGTTACCTAAAAAAACACAAATTTTTTTTTTTTAACATTTTTTTATTAAAAAATCGCTACATTTCGTTAGCAAAAAAAAATTTTTTTTTTTTTTTTTTTTTGCTGCTACTAAAAGTAGCGATTTTTTAATAAAAAATGTTAAAAAAATAAAATAAAATAAAATAATTTGTGTGTTTTTTTTTATTTTTTTAGGTTTTTTGGGGGTTTAGTTTTTGGCATTTTAGCTTGGGTGGGGGGGGGGGGGGGGGTTAGGTTTTTGGGGGGTGGGGTGGGGGGGGGGGGGGTTAGGTTTTTTTAGGTTTTGGGGGGGGGGGGGGGGGGGGTAGGTTTTTTTTAGGTTTTTGGGGGGTGGGGGGGGGGGGGGTGGGGGGTTTAGGTTTTTTTTGGGGGGGGGGGGGGGGAGTGGTTAGGTTTTTTTAGGTATATTTGTAGAGTAAATTTGATAGTTATTGATAATTACAAAAATGCCACCTTGTCTTTTTGAGTTTTCCTTCAATTTGTATGTTTAGTATGTTAAGATTATTTGTATAAGAACTTTACCCAATCTTTATAATAATACAAACAATAAAATAACTTTAATGGAGCTCATCTAAGACCTAGCAGACTCATATTTGGCCCAACTTAACATAGAAAAATGACTTTAAGGGGCCATACGTTATGGACGCGAACGTTCAACGAACCGGATCACGTGGCATACAGTCATAGACAGTTTGTCCAACCATTGGACTTAAAATTTTGAACAATATATCATGTTTCTCACTAACAGTATTCTCTTTATTCTTTGTGCTTGCGGTTTGTGTCAGTTGGTATATCGGTACCTGAAAGAACACACCGGAATCCATCCAAGAAATCTGATAAGGCAAGCAATGGCATCATTGTTGCAACGTAGTTGATAACTTCTTTGTCATCGCTATATAACCTTCCCCAAACATGGCGTACGAGAATGGTAATGCTTCCAACTATCAAGCCCTCCAAAATCGCGATTACAACCACGACAATGACCGCCAAACGGGCAGCCTCAGGTCTTGCAGCCCCTAATTCATTTGAAACTCGTGTACTGCAATGGATAACAAGGTTGTTATATTTAACTGTGTTAACATATACATGTTAATGATCGTATTTCGTATTTTATTAACCTTATTGCTCCACCAAGACCCACAGAGATCATGTAGACCATCCAACATGTACTAAGGCTGTTAAAATGAAATCAACAACAAACCAAACATAAACTCGAGGTTATTCTTACAACAAATTATATGTTAATGTGGAAATGGAGCACGGATATGATAAAAATCAACCTGATCGATAATACAGATGTCTCCAACTTTGGATTTGGGAGAAGACCGGATAACAAAACAACCATATCGAATGACCAATATTCAAAGCTGCAACATGATTCTCAAAGTTCTTTAGATGCAAAACTTTGCTTGTTTATGGAAGTAATATCCTATAAATTGCATCAAAAGTGGCAAATATAACCTTTTTACTTGTGGGTTGATATGGGTTATGTTTTTACTTAAACGGGTCAATGGGTCAAGTCAAACAAAGTTAGCCAAAAGGGAAACGGGTCAAACAAGTTGAAAGCGCCCGAAGTCCATTAATGCATACAACCTACTAAACCTTTTTTTATTCAAAGATTTCGATTAATAATTTGATAGTTTTGGTGCCACTATTTATGTATAACTTTTTTGCGGTCCCCGAAATGTTTATTGATCTACCCAATCTGGCGTGGCCTGTTTCAACCCGTACTAAAACTCCCATTTCAGCCTGAATTCGTACTGACCCGTTACCCAACCCACCCATGTTGCCACCTCCAAACTGTAAGGTTATACAAAAGTTTAAATTCCAATAGACGTAATGTTTTTATGAGTGTTGAGGGAGTCAGCATACCAAATCATAACTGCCGAAGGAACCGCAAGTTTAAGGAAACTAAGAAGATCATTCATGGCTTCTTGTGAAAAACCGGTCCACGTGTGTTTACAAGCAGGAGACAGTTTCACATAAACTCCCAACAAAACGACATTTATCCAGTTCGATATAGTATTAGCCAATGCAGCCCCTTTGATTCCAAGCCCGAGTTTATACACTAACACCCAACATATAAATATATGTAATAAAGCTGTAACACCCGACATAATCATCATAGGAACTACAATGTTTTGTGTTTGAAGAAATCTGTTTAGACATTGAAGTAAAGCGTATGCGAATAAACATGGAATCATCCAACGAATAAAATTTCCTGCCCCGATCGATATTTCTTCGTCCTGACCAAGAGCTATGAAGATTGTGGTTGTGTAGAACCAAATGATTGCTAGAGGAATGCATAGTGCCGTTAGAGTGATCATTGCTCTTTGCATTTGAATCCCGAGCATGTGATATTGTTTAGCTCCATACGCTTGTCCGCATAGCGTTTCCAATGCACTTCCCATTCCTAACTATCAAAAAAAAATTATTTTGATACGGAGCTAATCCTAAAGTTAGCTGACTCTTACTTGGACCAACTAGACAGAGTCAAATGAACTAAAAAATAGGCCAACTTAAAAAAAAAAAAAAAAAAAGCATAACTTGTGTCTTGTGCTACGTCTACGGTTATATGGCCCATAAGTAATGGACTGAAAGGTCTCAGTAGACCATATCATGTGATAAACCGTCATCTATAGACTTCCGAGCTCAACGATTTTCCCCAGTTTTTACAATTTTAATTAATTTTCTTTTATATTGTAAAAACGTGTGAATCTTTGATTTGAGTAATCTACGTACGGCTTGATGTAACAAATAACACTCTAGGACTGAATATTATATCAAGTTCTCACTAAAGGTATTTGTGTTTCCGCTCTCCTCCGTAACAAACAGTAACGGATGCAGGATTTTATTTTAATGGGTTCCTTTTGGTAAATTCTCTTTACTTCTCACTATTTTTTTCTAAATTCTACAAAGTTCTCACTAATTTTTTCCGTTTTTTCCAAACGCACTGGTTCCTGGGAACCCACAAATGTGGGCTGGATCTGCCCCTGGTAACAAATAACATAAGTTATGCTTGATCACTAATGTATGATTAGTTTCTCAGTTCAAACATATACTCATTTTTGCTAAGAAAGTCAAACTTAAAAAAGTCAACTAAGGAGCAAAAGATGCAGTTTTGGTATGAAAGAAACAAGTCAATGACTGACCAAGACACTGAAGCCAGTGAATGAAGCAAAAGATGTGGCCATAGAAGCACTGGAGAGAGGAAGTTGACCAAGATGACCAGCAAACATGATTGATATAACTTCCAAACAGTACTGCAACAAGCTAACTGCTATCAATGGCCCTGCTAATCCTATCTGCTTTTTCACTTCAACAATAACTTGTGTTCTTAGATCAACATCTTCATGTTCAGTTAAGTTTTCATCAGCAAATTGCCTCTGAATAAGAGGATCTTGAACAGCTTTTGCTTCTTCTTTTATCATTGTTTGCTTATCTGATAAAATGTGTTTTTTTCTCACTATTCTTATTGTCTTCCTATGAAAAAAACAGATTATTACATATTTAAATAGTTATAAAATATGATAGGAAAATGATATGTTACATTACTTAAAAATGGGGCATGTGGGTCCCACTTTTTTGTTTTGTTTTCTTTGTTGTGTGTTCTGAAATTGTGGAGGACAAGGATATACTTTGGTGACAAAAATATATCATCATCATCATCATACTCAGTATATCCCACCAATAGCAAAAGCTAAGGTAGGGTCTGAGGAGGGTGGGATGTAGACAGCCTTACCTCTACCCCGTAGGAATAGAGAGGCTGCTTCCAATGAGACCCCCGGCTCGATTGGTGACAAAAATATAAAACAATATAAAATTGATAGTTTACATCTTAAGGGATTAGGATCAAATACAAAGGATCCTAATTGTAAGAAGTGTAAGAAGGATTTATAGAGTGACAAGTGTCCAATAACCTAAAAAAACCCACTACACAAAAAAACCCACTAAAAAAAAAAAAAAAAACTTAAACATCCACCACCACCAACCCCCCCCCCCCCCCCCACCCCCCACATCACCCACCCAAAAAAAAAAAAAAAATTTTTTTTTTTGCCGAGGGGGTGGGGGTTTAGGTTTTTGGGTGGTGGTGGGTGTTTAGTTTTTTTTATATTTTTTTTTAGTTTTTTGGGGGGTGGGGGGGGGGGGGGGGGGGTTTAGGTTTTTGGTGGTGATGTAGTGAGTTTAGTTTTAGGTTATTGGACACTTGTCACTCTATAAATCCTTCTTACACTTCTTACAATTAGAAGCCTTTGTAGAATAACTTGACCCACATCTTAAGATAATATAAAAATTGGTAACGTTTTAACTTTGTTTTTACCAAGAAAATGGAGTCGAAAGAATCTATTATTTTTCTATTTTTATAAAGTGAAACATTTTTTTATTAGTAGTATCTAATTTTAATTTATTTACTTATATAAAATATACTTTTCTGTTTTCACAGACTAAATAGTTTTATGAACATTAAAGTGATATGTATGAAAATTTTAAAACTAAATAGTGCATATAAGAAGTTATCAAGGTGAAACGATAGTTTATTAATTTATACCTTTTTGCTTTCACAGACTAAATAATATTATGGACGTTAAAAAAAAAAAAGGGTAATTGCACGGTACCCCTGACCGCGGAAGGGATCAGTGACATATGAAAATTAAAAGTTAACAGAAGAAAATTTTACGCTACACAATATACGAAGCTATGTGTACTTTTGATCAATACAAATCATCAGGGGCAGAACCAATTTTATTTAAGCCGTAGCACCGTATACAATTACAACGTAGTGTATTTTTTTTATTTTTTCTGGCTTTATACAAAGGATACCCTTAAAATAATATAAAGATACCCGTAACCAACCCAAACTTTTAAAATAAGACAGCCCAATTGAAACAATGACCAAATTGATTCCGTAAGCTCAACTGAATAGATTAGCCCAAAAAAACACAAAATACCTATGGCGGCATCCTTTCTGATCCTCGCTCAGGTTCTGGAAAAAAAACAAACGTCGTTGGTCATCCTTTACGCTGCCAATAACACTGGTTCGATAAAATAATTCATAATCATGTTGTTTGCTGCTACAATAACACTGGTTCTGGCCGTTCCGCCTCTGCCTTGCAGTTTTGCTACTGAAATCGGAAGGAAATCACTGACTTGGTAAGTGGTAACTTGTTATGCAGATTAATTTTATGCAGAATTTTATAGTTTTACTATTCTAGTTTATGCAGAATTTTAGTTTATGCAAAATTTTATGCAGAAGTTATGGTTTATGCAGTTTAAGAAAAAAGCTTTAAGAACATAAGAAAAAAAATAGGGTTTATACTCAAATAAACAAACACGCTAATGTCAATTAAATTGGTGTTTACAAAGAAGCCAATAAACACTACAAGAAACACAGCTTTAGCGGTGACGTAAGTCTCCTCCAAAATCGTCGCTATAGGCATTAGCGGCGACATGTTTGCCGATAATGAGGCCGTCGCTAATGAACAAAATGTCGTCATTAATACGCATGTTGCCGCTATTGGTTATGCCTGTGAGTTTGCCTGAATGTTCGTCGGAGATGGATTTCCATATTATACTTTATTTATTTATTGTCTTTTTTTTAATATTGTATGATTGGACATCAATTTTTTTTTTTTTTTGGATACTCCTAATTTAATGGGTTAGTTCCGCAACTGTAAATCATTAGCTAAGAAAAAAAAGTTGTGACCATTTCATGAATGATTAAGCATGAGTAATTACTGAAAACGCTTAAAACTTATTAAAAGATAAAAATACAATTGTGACTTGTTAATAGTTACCTTATAATATGAAAATGATATCCTACATTACTTAAAAATTGGGCATGTGGGCCCCATCCTTTTTTTTTTGTTTGTTTTCTTCGTTCTGTGTTTTTTTGTTTGTTTTTTTCGTTCTGTGTTCTGCTAAGGTCGACGACAGGTATCTACTAGGGTAGATCAATTTGAATTTTGAGGTCTATATTCAAAAATAATATAAAATCGATAACTATTTTTCTGTTATCTAATAACTAAAACATATTTTTATATGTAACTAATTCAAATTTAATAACTAAAACATATTTTTATTTATAACTAATTCAAAATAATATAAAACTGATAACTATTTTTCTACTATTTAATAACTGATACAAATTTTTATATGTAACTAATTTCAGTTTAGTTACTTGTATTCTTTTCATTTTTTGTTTTTATAGACTAAATAACATGGTGTATAAAAATTCTAAACTTAAAAAAGAATACGTATTATTTATAATTATACTTATACATGTATATTTATTAAGAAATTAACAATGTCACTTACAAAAAATTTATAGACTTCTCTAGATCAACAAGTCAATAAAATTTTTATTTTGTCAATATGAGGCCCACATGTTTTTGTAAAGGGGTCTCATGTTAAATCATGTCAATAAAAGTTTTTTTTTTATGGATACTAGGATTTTGCCCTGCCGCGCTTTGCGGCGGCAAAACGGTATATTCACGCTAGTAAATTAATTCAAGTATTATTAACTTCAAATACAAACAACATAGACATTATTTAGGCACATACAACAAAAGAAAATCAAAATATATGTGTTTGATATAATGAACGTAGATAATCTCCTCCCATCCTAGTTGTCTTCTAAATTCTCATGAATCTATTGTAAATGAATATGATCAATGAACCATCGAACCCAAAAAGTGTATAAACCAGCTATAAAGAATTGTATAGATCGTTTAACTTCCAATTCACAAAACTCAAGATACATTATGAATGCTTTATTTGTGCCACATACCTTAAACTTTTCTCTAAAGGGCAGTTAAGTTTAGAAGTAGAAACTTGAATGATAGAAACTGAATGTAAATGATGTAAGCTTTAGTAATTCTTTAAATTACATATTCTACACTAAACTCCCAATGTGATGTATCTAATTATTCCCCATGAATATGAAATGGGCTTGACAAATACATATTCATCTATTTGGAGAAAAGCTTCGGTTTTTTATCATTCATGTTTCTATTTCATATTTGTAGACTACATAAAACATTAAGGTAAAATTGGTTTTCAGTTAGCGTACCTCTTTAAGTATATTTTTGTATGCACATGAAGATGCCCAACTTTTTTTTTTGTTTCTTGAAGAGAATGATGCCCAATGCTTTTGAAACAGTTATCGCTAGCTTCTCATGAAGACTAAATAACGCAAACCACCAACAATCACTACACCCGTTCATTTGCTCCCTTGTACGCCAGCTATTTATCCTGAAAATGGTCAGATTTGAGTTATATAATAGGAAAATAGTTTGAGTATATGTTTTATCGTACCTCTGAAATTAGGAACCGACTTGGTCAGGTCCAAAGTCACTGGAGCAGCCACCAGATTCCATCATTCGTCACCAGAATGTGCCTCAGCTCTCAGAGCCAAAATGCCTCAGAGCGCCTCTCGTTTATTTAAACCAAGCAGCAGACCTATTTTTAAACCAAGCAGCAAACCTATTTTTAAACCGAGCAGCAGACCTAAAATACCTCTCTAAACCATCTATTGGCCTCAGCTCACGACATTAACTGTTTAAGAGCTCAACAACATATTTTAACAAATTCCAAACTTACCTACATTTTATATAGTGTAGCATCCAGTGGTGAAGGTTGAAGTTTCGACGGGGGGCTCGAAAACGTATATAACCAAAAATTTCTATAGAACCGGGGGGTCGAAAACGTATATACCCAAAAATTTATATACGAAAACTACATATATAATACTACTGGCCCAAAAGTTTAGGGGGCCGGGCGCCCCTCCCGGCCCCTTCAAAGCAACACCCCTGGTAGCATCCGTGTTAACTCTACTTATCTATCTTCTTCATAGCTAGATCTTCCTCTGTAAAGAAAAACATAATAAAGAATCAATAACATGGTATTTATACCGCATACATAACATATTTGATTCACTTTGTCTACTTTTTCATTCTACTTGCATATTAGCACAAAGAGATCCTTTTTTTGGCTGCAATCCTTATATAATCAACATAACATAAAATGTAAAAGTCCATACCAGACACATAAATTAAGTAAAAATCAGCCTCTGTAATTCAATTTACATTCCAAGTGTTCAAGTCAAATCCTACTACAGCAAAATAAATCAATTTTTCTTAACAGTTAAAGAAAAAGTCCAAATCTCTTGTAAGCAAAAATTAAAATCAAAGCTAAAACGGGTCAAACGTCTAACAACATTGTCAATTATAGTTTGTTGGGTTTATGCAGTCTGACCCATTACTCAATTTAAAATGTAACTTGTTATTATTATTCAATTTCAAGTCAATTAAACCAATAAACAGAACCAAAACTGTGTAAAACTGAACCAAGTTGCCCTTAAATTAACCTAATTAGAATCTCATCAGAAACACTCAACACGTACCATACATGGAAAAGAAATCTCAAATTCCTAAAGCAAACTCTACAAAAAATCTGACAACAAAAGACACCCGACCACAGGAGAACTTATTAATTAGAAGAAACCAATGATGCAAGACACAAAGAAAGCTAAAACCATTAGAAAAATTCAACCAAATTTCATAAAAATGGAATTCAAATGTATTAAATGGAAGGGAAGACAGCCAGCTAACTAACTTACTTCTGAGAATGGCCGATTTCTCCGGATTAGCGGTCGAACCTGCAGAGGTCGCCAGAAGCTTTGTGGGAAAACTAATTAAATCGATTTGCTTCTTGTCGCCGATGCAACTGAAATCTCGCCGTCCACCACCACCGCCAAGAAACCTCTCATGCTGTGCGAGGCAGTTTTGTCTGTATGTGCGGTTGTGGTTTCTGGCCGCTGACGGAGGGCGTGCATAGGGTGTGGCTGGAATACTGTGGCGGAGAGGTCGCTTGCGGAACTTGCCTCCGGCTCCGGCGGTTTCGTAGGGAGGATTTCCATCGCCTGTCGTCGCCATAGGGGGAGCTGGATGTGGTGGAAGAGAGAGATTGGACTGTGGAAAGAAAAGGAAGAAAAGAAGAGGAAGAAATGGGAAGGAAATTAGGGTTGCAAGCAAGGGCATTTTTGTAATTATGTCGGTGGGGGTAAAATGGTAATTTGTCGGTGGCACTGACATTTGTCTTTAAGAGTATATAAATTTGATTTAAATAACCTCGTTTTTAATCAGTTGGTCTATAACACTTCTAATTTTTTATTTGTATCACATCACTCTCAACTTTCAACTTATTGCCAATAACACTTTAAAACTAACTCAATACTAACCCAATTTACTAACATCAGCTGCCACGTCACCAAACTAGTGGCACGTCATAAAAAAACCACGTCAGTTGCCATATCATCAAAAAGTCAAGCCAGATGCCACGTCAACGACCACCTCAGCTGGCACATCATTAAAAAATTCCACGTCAGATGCTACATCACACACACTGAAACACACTAGTGTCACATCAATAAAAAAAACTAATTGGGTTAGTGTTTAGTTAGTTTTGGACTGCCATTGGCTAATAAGTTAAAAGTTAGGAGTGGTATGGTACAAATCGAAAAGCTGAGAGTGCTAAATTAAGGTTATTTAAATCCAATATATATTTTTATAAAAGTTATTGGATTTTAATAAGTTTCACATATTGGCTGATAATAATCTCACCTCTAAAAATTCTCTCAAACGATCCCAACTTATAAGAATTTGACCCTCATCGATCCTTTTCAAATCCTAGGTGCACTTAATTCAATTAAGTAGGCCGCATGTGCACTTGAATCTATTAAGAAAATTAAATTCTTTTATGTTATAAAAGAATCAATGGTGGTCAAATTCTTAAAAGTTGGAATCGTTGAAGAGAATTTTTAAAGTTAGGATTATTATTGGCCAATAGGTGAAACTCTTTTTATAATAATTGATATAAAGTAGAGTAGAAAAAATACTTTGCTACTAAAAAAATATTAACTAATTTTTATTTATAAAATGATAATATAGCAAAATAAATTTATCATTAACAATTTTTTTATATAAAATGATAAATTTTCCTTAACACGTTTATTTTTAATTTTTCTTTACATGCATTATCCTATATATATATATATATTAAAAAACAAAGCTAATGAATAGTAGTTGTCACATCATAATGAATAATAAACTTTCCTTATTGGTTGTCATGAATAGTAAATATACATAACTTCAAGTCATCTTTTGTTCACTTTTTTCCCCTATACCCTTTTTAAGTGTGTATATATATCCATTTTCTTCAAAGCTAGGTAGATTATTCATCATGGTGGAATGCTTTTGTGGTTGTATTGTAACACCCCAAAAATGGGTTTGGTAATCTAAACCCGGTTAATATAAAGGAACGGGTAAAAATACCAATAGGGGTAAAAGTAAACCCGTAAATGAATTCTGGAATGAATTCAAACCGGAATGGAATGAAAGGAATGAATGGGTTGAATTCGGGAATGAATTCAAACCGGAAAGGAATGAAAGGAATGAAAGGTTTGAATTCGTGAATGAATTCAAACGCGAATGGAATGGAATGAAAAGAATGAAAGGTATGAATGAAGGTTTTGATCCGTAGATGGATACGGATCAAACTTATGAAGAATGAAAAGACGAATGAAAGTTAAATCCGTGGTGAATACGGATTAAATATGCAAGGAAGAAAAGAAGAATGAAAGGCTTGAGCCGTAAGCAGTAAACGAATCAAGTACGCGGAAAAGCGTAGTCGGATGGAAGGTAAGTAAAGCTTACGGCATTTAAATTAGTACAATTACTTATGTATTTAACTAGAAATAAGAAATGTTACTATTCGAAAAGAGATTTCGAAATAAGATGTTCCGAAACGAATCGATACGGGTCGGAACAAGTTAAAACTGGAAGTAAACCATATTTGATGGTAAAAAGGGTAAAATAGTAATTTGGTCATGGAATGATGAAAGTATAATGAGTTTTGAAAGATTTTGTTATGATGCATGCCATGATAAGTAATAAGGGTAAAACGGTAATTTGGTTTCATGGATGAATGAAAATAAAGTTTAAAGAATACCCTATGGCGTAAGCGATGATAGGTTAAATGTATGGAAGAAAGGTTTAAAGATTATGACCATATGGTGAAAATCCGTAATGAGTCAAATGAGCGAAATGGTAAATCGATACCATTTTATTTAAAATGTAAGAGGTTTGGGGCGTTTAGACCAAATGGGTCAATTAATGAAGATAGAATCATTTGACGATGATGACTAATGAACGTTTGTTGAGTTTTATGCTCACAGGATGGATAGCGTATGGAAATTTTGTTGCTATTAATTAGCAACTTCCTTAATGAAGTATTAAACGGGTCACAGCTTGATCCAAACCAGGTATGTACGAATAAGATTGTAGTTAAAAAGTTTGACTTTTGGTCAATTATATACTAAGGTCCTTTGTCGTAAGAATCGGAGCATTTGTTAACCAAAACGCCCTCGAATGACAAAGCGGGTAAACAACCCTTATGGGCTAATTGGAAACAAGTATTATGATTGAGTAAGTCTTTTGAAAAGTGTAAAGGTCAAAGATATAAGGTTTTGGGTTTTGCCGTAATAGGTGAATCCGAGGGGTAAAACTCGGATTATATAGATCACCACGTTAGATCCACCACAAATGTAGTTGTGGTGGGGGGGATCAAATGATAAGAAACGTGAAAATATGAAGCTAGAAGCGAATGAAGGTGATCCGTGCTTAAAATAGACCTAAATACCCTTAACGGGTCAAAATAAGCATATGATCGAAAACTAGTTTAAGAACGTATATAAACCCGTGATATGAACCTAGTACGATAGACAATATTGAACTTATGGAGTTCATGAGAAATGGGGATCAAACAAACGTGTTTGTTTGATAAATGCATAAACGGGTCGAATAATTCTTTAAAAGAATATTGAGCCGAAAGCTTGTAAGTTAAGAATTTTCTTAATCCGGACGTGGGATTTTGAGTCTATATGAAAGGGGACCAAATTTTGGTCATATAGGAAGAAACGGGAGGTTAAACGGGTAAACGGTTCAAAAGTTACGCGCGTTTAAGTATGTAAGAACGACGGAACGGAACTGCAGAAAAGTGGGTTTTCTGCAGGGCGTCGCCGACGGGTTCCCACCCCGTCGCCGACGGGCTCTCAAAATCACAAAAATGGGCGACGGCTTAACTGACTGGATACGGGACAATTCGGGCGACGGGCATTTCAAGAGGCCGTCGCCGACGGGTACCCACCCCGTCGCCGACGGGCTCTCTTTTGTGAGAATTCTGTTTTATTCCCTTTTTAATCCCGGTTGATCCAGTTCGCGTCCCGGTGCTCCGTTAAGCCCCCGAATGGGCCGAAATCAAGTTTCTGATGCATTTTTGATAAAGGACTTTTGTCCAAAATAAAAATTTTCCAAGCTGACCTGGCAGCTCGACCCCAGCCAGGGGCTCTGCCCCTTGGACCCCGCCAGGGGCTGCCGCCCCTTGGACCCCGCTTCTCTCGGGGGCGCTGCCCCCGAACCCCCGTTAGTCCCAATGAAGGATATGCACGTATGTAAGAATGTATGATTATATGCATGTGCGTAAGTATGTAAGAATATATGCAAGTATGTATGAATGTATTTAAATATGAATGAATGAATGTAAGTACGTATGAATGTAGGTACGAATGTATGCACATATGTAGATATAAGTGAATGTATGTATGTACGATTTAGATACGTTGAGTATTAACGTTATTAATCGTGTTCCGTTGAGAAAGCAATGTAATGCAGGGATGAGAACGTTGGATGTATGAGGAATTGAAGTTGATCTCAGAAAGGGTAAAGTCATGTTATGTTACGAATCGAACCCATTATGAACCTTGTAAGGGTTGTATGAGTATAAATATTTTATTATTTTTTTTAAAGTGTTAAAGTGCTATTAACGTTATATGAAAGTTTTTGGACATTATTTACATGAAATGCAAAGGACCTTATAAATTTCAATTAAGTAAGCATAGGTCTTACAAATTATACTATTTGACTCATGTACAGTATAATGCTAATGCAAATCGGGAATTTGTGAAGGAACTATGGGTGAATGAACACCCAGTTGAACGCAAGTATGAAAGGAAATGTAATAACCGTTAATGTTATAAATGAGAATGATGAAATTCTTGACTGATGATAGTGGTAGATGTGTTGAAAGGATGCTCACAATGAGAGCTCATTTTACAGACAAATGAAATCAATCTGGTTAGAGGTCAATAAAGGAATGAAATCTTAGTTCAGTCTTAAGGTATTCAGTAACGCCTATATGTGTGAATAGTAAGTAATGCATGATAAGTCACGAATGAAATGATTTGTAATGTAATATATGAATATGCATGTAAAAGTACGCATATAACGTAGAGGTGTAGGAATGTATGTAAGTATGTGTATGTATGTATTAAGGTAAAAAGGTATCTATGAATGTATGCATGTATGAAGAAATGTAGGAGTGTATGTACGTAAACAAGTAGGAATGTATGAAGGTATGAAGATACGTATGAACGTACGTATGTATGTAGAGAGATAGGGATGGTATGAATGTATGTAATAAATGTATGAAGGTACGTATGAGTGTGTGCATTATATAACGATAAGTACGCATGTAAACAAGTATGAATGTATGTAAACATATATAAACGCATGTACGTATGTATTAAATGGGATTGAATGTGCACAAAGGAATAAAGCTTGTATATACGAACATACGTGTGAATGTATGTATACGAGTATACCCAGTAGCATGTAACATTAACAGACGTAGAATGATGTTAACTTTAGAGCTAAGCCAACATGTGTGACTATGAAATAGTAGTTTTGTTGTGATAACAAAACAAGAATTAAAGGTTATACATAATATGTATGGAATGTAATCTTAAAAGACGAGATAAAGGTATTAGATTCGTTGTAAACAGATCATACGAAGGTATGTAATGTTACAAGTTTGAAGAGGTATGCATATGGACCTGTTACTAACGGGTCAAGGAAATGAAAAGGATATGTGACAGTATGGACTGTTGTAATAAGTATTTGTGCGATGAAAACAAGAGTGGCATGTCCAACATGATTTATGAATAAAAAGTAGATATAATCGAGTCGTTATGGTCAATGAACGCATGGAAGTATTATGCTCGATTTAAGAAAGTAAGGATAGGACGTACAGTTATATTTGTTCATGAATGAGGAATTTTTATAAAGTAGGAGTGCATTCTTGCCATGGTATGTGTTTTGAATGAAATGAATGAATAATCATGTAGTGATGAACACCACTACGGAACTAACCTGAGGCAAGAATTCGGAATCTAAAGATATGTGAATATATTTCAGAATCTTGTTACACAGAAGGACCGGTAAGTAAAGGATTATGGTCCCGTGGAAGTAAGCAAGGTTTCGGGGACGAAACCTCTTTTAAGGGGGGTAGACTTGTAACACCCCAAAAATGGGTTTGGTAATCTAAACCCGGTTAATATAAAGGAACGGGTAAAAATACCAATAGGGGTAAAAGTAAACCCGTAAATGAATATTAACTAGGAATAATTAACCTAGTTGAATATTAGTATCGTTGGTATTAAACGAAGAGTTGTAGCCTTAATTAATTAAAACGAAACATGAGGGACCAAAGTGAACAACTTGAAAGTTGTTTTATTAAAAGAAAACAATACACACACATCGTGTGTGTGTTCTGGGCGTGATCAGGGGAGGCTCAAGAGAGCCAAACCCTAGTTCCTCATAAATCTCCAAATTTAAGGATGAATCGAGGCTCAAACTCATAAAGGAACATGAATTAACGATCACCCAAGCTAGAGGATCATAAGGAATCATGTCAAGATGGATGGGAGCGTGGAAGGCTAACGGGACAAGAAGACTCAAGTAAGCGGATGCAAATACGGACGCATAAGGTAAGTAAATCCCGGACTTATACTTAGATGTAAAATATATTGTAGTATGATGATTATTGTGATACATGTGAGAAAGCATTAAACAATGGAAGTAAATAGGTAAGTTTACGGAAAAAAAGGAGTCAAATGTGATAGGAAAGTATAATGATGCTAATTGTTTTCTGTTAGAATTGAAATGGAAGTGCAGGTAAACTAATAATGGAGAATGAAGGTTAAGTATGGAGGTCAGACGAGAGTGTCCGAATGGATGGAAGAATGGACTTATATGAACGAGAATAAGAGACGTTGATGCTTGATGATGCACCTTTTAAAGTATATATATTATGTCACTGGTTGCTAATGAACTAATTGGTTGTGGTGACTGCAGGTTGTACAGGTTTATGAATGATTGCTCAAGATGTGTACGCGATTGAAGATCGAGTCAAGACATGGATTGTACGTGGGCGTGTGTGTGGTCACCTAATTCGATATACGTATGATAGCTTTTAATTAATTTATGAAAAGGGATTAATGTATTTAAGTGAAAGAAAGAATTTCATAAAAGAAATTTTTTAGTATGTATTTTCCGCTGCGTTAAATTTGATTAAAACGATTTAGGGCGTTACATGTATGTGTTTTAAAGAGACTCAAGTTCAAATCATGGGGTCTTTTTTTTCCGTTTTATGCTTACATAACTTCACGTCATCTTCCTTTTTCTCCTCTTTAGTGGATGCTTAGACATCGCAATAGTCGCCATCGCCAGGAGTTACTAACTCACTTGCTACCAACGGCTCTGTTGTATGAAAACTCCACTTGTCAACTTAAAAATAAGACATTAAATAGCTCAGCTTTAATAACAAACAAGTAATTAATCGCAATAAATAGTTTTACAATGACTTAGTTTTGTCGTGCCGCAACGCGGCGCGCAGCATTAAAACCTAGTTTTCCTTATGAAATATTGACGAATTGTATCTATCTATCTATCTATCTATCTATCTATCTATCTATCTATCTATCTCCCTCGATGATAGGATGACCCGTGATTGAACACACATCTTCTACTCGTAAACCGAAATTACAAAAACACCCTCATTCGCATCCTATAAAAAGTAATCTGTTGCTCTAACAAACTCTCCTGATACTCATAACTTACCGCCATAACGTCCTCTCTTTCCGTTAGCCGTGACGGCGATATGGAAGACGGATTAATCCAGAGGCCAAAGGATGACGTCAGATTAACGTGGAGCGTGTTGGTGACCGAGATGAAGAAGTTAGGATATGTTGCAGGTCCGATGGTGGCGGTTACTCTGTCACAGTACTTGTTGCAGGTTATCTCTGTTATGATGGTCGGTCATCTCGGTGAACTTTCTCTCTCTAGCACCTCCATTGCTATCTCTCTCTCTAGCGTCACCGGTTTCAGCTTAATCGTAAGTCCTCTCTCTCTCTCTCTCTCTCGTTTAGTAATCGCTAGTATTAATTATACTGCTTAATCGGTGTATAATGTTCAGATCTGATGTTAAGTTTGAGTTATGTATGTTGTAGTTAATAGCCTGCTAGGTGTTTGTAATTACGAAAGTGTATGCCTAGTGATTCTTCATTGGTTTGTATCAACTTCCGGTTACGTTTCTGGATTTTGATTTTCGGTGATAAACTGCGTATTGATTTCCAAATTCAAAGGCGTTAGAATCGGCAATGAAATTGGAGTGTGGAGATATTGAAGTTAATCAAATAAAAATTTATTATATGTTAATCTAATGTTGTGAATAATAGGGTGAGAACATGTGTTAAGAGTAAATGAAATATTAAATACTGATTTAGGTATTATTATTATTATTGACTACCAACCATTGTGTGTGAGTTATTAAAGGTAGGGGCATCATTGGTGAGAGTAAGAAAAGAGGGCTCCATGGAGCCCCTGGTTTATGTGGTGCAATGGTGCTCCTATCACCTCCAAACCATACCTTGCAACCTTGTTAGTATTGTTGATTTTTTTAAAAAAGAAAGTTATAATAATAAAACTTTTTGAATTAGGAATAGAATACTTTTTGAATTGTATGTTTTTTGAATTCTGTAGTTGGAATGTTAATTCCTCTTATGGAGATTTATTTGCTGTAATTAGTGACACTGCGTCAGGTCAATTTTGCTAGGCCGAAATGAAAAGCTAATAAGTTAGCATTAAATAAATGATTATAATATGTTTTTTTTTCCTAAATTGTCATTCCCTTTTAAAGAATTGTATGTTTGGCATTGAGCTTTTAGGAGCTTCTAGCGTTAACCTTTTAAGAAAAAGCTCATGCTGAATGAAAAACCTTTTTTGGTTGAAGGAGTCTGAAACTTTTAGGTTAGGAGTTTGAAGCTTTTAGGTTGAACGCTCCTATTAGTAGCGTTTAGAAGAAATTACAAGCTTTAGGGAAAAAATGATTTTTTAACCTCTAAAGATAATGAATTTTTTAATGCACAAACTTTTTAAATTTTTAGTTATGTCTATTTTGGTTATTTTATTAAAAGCTCCAGCTACTCTGTCAAACACCAAATATATCTAAAAAGCTACAACTACTAGCTACCAGCTTCCAATCACCAGCTACCAGCTTCCAATCACCAGCTACCAACTTTCAACCAACAGCTACTTTTGCCAAACATACCATAAGATTTGGTTAATTTGTAGATATACGCTACTGTATGAAAAGACTATATGTACTCGCATATGCTTTGCTGTCATTGATAGATTTTGGGTTGGAACTATCAACTAAGGTTTGGCATACCATCTTCCATATGTGATGCTAGACAATTTGGTAATATGTACTCGCATATGCTTTGCTGTCATTGATAGATTTTGGGTTGGAACTATCAACTAAGGTTTGGCATACCATCTTCCATATGTGATGCTAGACAATTTGGTCTTTTTCAAATGTCATGTTTTGAAGCAGATTTGTTGTCATTTCTTCACTTTGATTGTTGGGAAAATTCCTTTAGGAATCCGTTTTTCCAATAAAAATTGAGAAGAAGTAGCCAAATTTGGATTGGTCAAGTATGACGTTTCTTGGAAATGCATATCTTTGTCTGTCATGACAGTCTTGTCCTTATTTAAATGCCAATATAGGTTATATATGGACGTATCCGTAATATTTTCTGTCGTGACTGATGACACATTGATATTTAGCAGGACTGGTCCCATTCAATGTATGAGTCATTGTCTACTGTACAGCTAGTTTCTATAAAAATTTCAATTTCAATGTCACATGTACCATTTTTGGCTACTAGTAAATTACTAAATGATCCTAGGGGTGCGCAAAAAAACTTGGTTCCGGACCGGACCTGCGGATATAGACCAGTTCTTTAAATAAAGATATATATATATTCGACAAAATGCACTTTACATCAATATCGCAGGTAAGCGAGCAACAAGCTGCGCCGCTACCCCTTTCTGGATAGCAAACCCTAGCCTATTAAAAAACAAACCCCTGTCCCCCTGTTGATGAGCCACTGCTGTGGACAACCTGTTGGACCCTAGTCAGCAAACGGATAGCTTCTGGAGCCAGGGATCCAAAGGTGTCGAAGGCAAAGGGGACAAATGCATGTTGGTTATCAGCACATGCTTTAGCGTGTTTGTCCACCTTTTTAGATTCTGCTTTCTTTACCGTTTGTCCTGCTACAAACTCATTTTCCCTTAACCCAGCTAAGGGAGAGACTCATGTGAGATCTACACAAGCATGTTTCCCTCCCGCCCAGCCAAAGACGAGCGAGTCCGCTGGTCTCAATGTAGATCTCCCTTCCATGGGGTCTGTAAGGAAATTCACAGGGGCCTCCTTCTTGGCAGAAATCCCCGCTCTCCTCAAGATGTCCCCCAAAACATCTCTCACCCAGTCATGCCGGTATTTGAAACTAGGGAGCTCCTTGCAATGAAAAGTCCGGTTTTTAAACATAGGTTGACCTGGAAAAGTCCGGAACCACTGGAACCGGTTACACCTCTACCCAGTCAAAACCTGGACCCGAACCGGCCAAAACCCGGAAAAGGCTAAACTGGTCAAAAACCTGAACGCACGTGGAACTTGTTGTTGACTTTGTTGACCAAACCCGGACCCCCTTCCTACACAATTCCGGTTCTAAAAGAACCGGTTTGTGCATCTCTAAATGGCCCACTACAACAAGGTATCAATTTTGAATTCTCTAGCAGGGTCGAATGAATTTGTATATATCTTTTTTTTTTGACACAGTTGGGAATGTCTAGTGCTCTAGAAACTTTATGTGGACAGGCTTACGGAGCTCAACAATACAAAAAAGTTGGAACTTTGACTTACACTGCTATTTTCTCACTTTTGATTGTTTGCATTCCTCTTGCTATCTTTTGGAGATATACCGGATCGCTACTCATTCTTGTCGGCCAAAACCCTCTCATTTCACACGAGGCTGGGAAATTCATTACCTACCTCATCCCTGCACTTTTCGCTTACGCAATTCTTCAACCACTTGTTAGATATTTCCAGATGCAAAGTATGCTTATACCCATGCTTGCCAGCTCAATAACTGCTTTATGCCTACACATTCCACTTTGTTGGGCCCTCGTGTATAAAACCGGATTGGGAAACATTGGAGCCGCAATGTCAATGGGGATTGCCATGTGGTCAAACGCTATATTCCTCTTGTTTTACATGATGTACTCTCCGTCGTGTGCAAAAACGCGTTCTCCAATCTCGACCGAAGTTTTTCACGGGATGAAACAGTTCTTCAGCTTTGCTATCCCGTCAGCTGTCATGATTTGGTAATTAATCTCATCATATTAAACTATCTACCCATGATACAAATTTTTTAGCCTATAATTAATAATTGTGTGTATTTAAAACATTTTCAGCCTCGAATGGTGGTCATACGAGTTTCTGATATTGCTATCGGGGCTTCTGCCAAATCCGGAGCTAGAAACTTCAGTTCTTTCTGTTTGGTATGATATCTGTAAACACCGTATATATATAATAGTCCTGAATTAAAAATTTATAATGATTTAAATTTGTGATTTTCTCAACAGTCTCAATACTATCGCTACATTGTACGCTATACCATACGGATTTGCCGCTGGTGTAAGGTATGTTCAAAATCTCTTGTTCCAGTTCCATTTTTTATCCTGCACATATCTATAATTGTGGTACGGTTTTTTTTTTTCAGCACAAGAGTCTCGAATGAGCTTGGAGCGGGAAATCCAAGAGGAGCGCGTGTGGCAGTTAACGCCATCATGATTCTTGCAGTTGTCGAGACAAGTATAGTCAGCATGATAGTTTTTGTCAATAGGCACATTTTTGGGTACATTTTTACAAATGAAAAGGAAGTTGTCGATTATGTGACAAAAATCGCCCCTCTTCTATGTGTAAACATCATAATGGATAGTTTACAAGGAACCCTTTCAGGTAATATCACCTCCTTGCATGTTTTTTATATATATGAAAGGCGGTTGTTTAACTATCGATGAAACAGGTGTTGCAAGGGGTGTGGGATGGCAACATTTAGGGGCGTACGCCAATCTTGCTGCTTTTTATCTCGTTGGAATCCCGGTTGCCGCTTTCTTAGGGTTCTGCACCTCATTGAGAGGAGAGGGCTTGTGGATCGGAATACTAGTTGGTGCCACCATTCAAGTTTTTCTACTTTCGATTGTTACATTTTGTACCAATTATGAAAAACAGGTATTGCTTTTTCTTCTTTTGCTTTCGTTACATTTTAATGAACATTTGCTGCATTTGCGTTTATGATGAGGGTGGTTCATGGTGCAGGCAACAAAGGCAAGGGAGAGATTATTGGAGGAAGAATGTTCAACAGAAGCTATACTAATGTGAAGCCATATTTTTGGTATTCTATACAATATATGAATCACACCATACCTTTTTGGGACTTTTGTTTCGACACTAACAGTTTAACGCGGCTTATAACTTGTTGCAACAAGGTTGGTTAAGAGTTTTCTCACTCAAGAAGTAGTGTGCTGGAGTTAAGACCACATGGGTTAATGTTAATCCACAAGGATTTGATGTTTAAGTGGCGCGTTAAAGAGTGTATTATTATGGTATAAACAAACAATTTCAATTGCGGTTAAGGCTATTTCTTTTTGTGAAAGAATTTTAGAGATAGGACAACATTTTCCTTCATCAATTCTTCTTATTTGTTCTTCTCTCAGTTTTGTTCTTTGATTTTGTCAATGTTTGTGCATAATAGCATATGGTAGATCTTTGAGAAAATATCAAAATGGACAATATTGACTAATCTTTTTTTTCAAATCAAACGACGAACCATAAATATTTAAATCCAAAACATTTACTTTAAAATAAGAACATTTGGTCAAGTACCAGATTTTTGCTGGAATGTACAAAAAAGCTCAAGATGATTGTAAAGCTAGATATACAAACCACAATGCCTTCAAATAACATTTAACGTGCAGAGTGTACGAAGTGAAGTAAAAAAATATGTTGCGACATTTTTGTAACTATGATAATTACGTATTCAACAAATAATTACTCTACAACAAAAGGAACTAAAGTAATATTAATTAGGCTACTTTTAAACCCTAGTTTAATTATATAATTTATCTAGTACATATGTGTTATAACGTAATACTCTATTTTGAGAAATTACAAAAACGTCATCACATGCATTTTTCTTTTAGTTCGTACACTTTTCACCATAAAACTTATTTGTGTTAGATCATAACACTACTTTTTTTTTTGAACGGTTAACGTTACTCTCCCAAACTTCTATATTTACAAATAACTCACCCTTACTTAGGATTGAACCCAAGACCTCCCACTAAGAGGCAAGAGCCTCTACCAAGTGAGCTAGCCCCACTTGGCAACACTACTTATTTACTCATTGTTTTTTTTAAGGAAAAATAGGACATGCACCAACATGTGAGCTATTAAAAATATCAGTCGAGTTGTCAACATTTAATTAGCAAATTATATGTCTAATGTAGGGGTGCTAAACGGGTCGTGTTCGAGGGTTTGTGGGTTCAACCCGAACCCGAAAATTTTAGACGAACCCGAACCCGACCCGAACCCGAAAATCATGCCATACATATTAACCCGAACCCGACCCGAATATTCGCATAGTGACCCGAACCCGACCCGTTCAACCCGAATTTTTTATTTTTTTTTATTTTTTCAGCAAATTAATATACTAAAATTAACACTACTACAAAAGAAAAACACAAATTTATATAAAAAATTACATTAAAATCATAAAAATTTATGTTAACTTCCATTTTTAAGTTATAAATATACACCCAATTTAATTTATGACATAAAACACATTTTAAAAAATATAATATATTAGAAATGGGTTAAATGGGTCAACCCGCCAACCCGACTGGGTTGACCCGAACCTGACCCGTTTAGCTAAACGGGTTCGCGGGTTCAACCTGAAACTGACCCGAACCCGTTTAGACTAAACCCAAACCCACGAATTTCGTATTAGGTTCGTGTCGTATTTTCGGGTCGTGTCAGAAATTTACACCCCTAGTCTAATGTCTCCTTTGAAAGTTTATGAGTTGTCTCATTCGATTTCCACAAAATCAATAGGTGTTATGTCTGGACTAAAATAGCCTAACGACATATTTGTTCATCTAATGAAATTTAAACCCTAACAAGTGTTAAATTCCCCCGCGTTGCGGCGGGGGCGTAAAACCATGCCAAATAGCACCAATGCCACATCATCGTCAGCAACTACCAACACTGAAGTTGCGGCGTGGTAATGCGAAGAAATTAGACCAAAGCGTAATACATAGAAAATTATAACTAAATCGATCTAGGACCCGCTCGTTATGACGAACCTGTCAAACGAGAAAATTTAGATAATTTAGATGACATAAAAACGTCGAACCACACACGCACGTTGATTCGTGTTAACTCACAAAGTTTAGAACAAAACGTAAAAACGTTGAGCGACACACACACATTGCACTGTATTAACTCGGAAAATTTAGAACAAAGCGTAAAACAAAAAATTTGCGAAAGATGAAAAGTATAGGGGACCAAAGCTGAAGGTAAAAAAATTGAGAGGTTAAATTACAAAAGATGAAATGTTTTGGGTTAAAAGTAAATCATATAGTTTTTGGTTAAAAGTAATTTATCAATTACTTTTGGGTTAACAATAAAAAAACAATTTAAAAAAAAAAAAAAAAACCCTAAGCACTTGGTACAACAACTATATGCAAAAAAAGTTTTGCTAATTTATGGTGCTAAAACCAATATTTTTTTTTGGGAAAACCCCTAAGCACTTAGTACAACAATTATATGCAAGAAAGTACTAAATCGATCTAGGACCCGCACGTTATGACGAACCTGTCAAAAGGGAAAATTTAGATAATTTAGATGACATAAAAACGTCGAACCACGCACGCACGTTGATCGTGTTAACTCACAAAGTTTAGAACGAAACGTAAAAACGTTGAGCGACACACGCACATTGCACTGTATTAACTCGGAAAATTTAGAACAAAGCGTAAAATGAAAAATTTGCGAAAGATGAAAAGTATAGGGGACCAAAGCTGAAGGTAAAAAAGTTGTGAGTTTAAATTACAAAAGATGAAATGTTTTGGATTAAAAGCAAAAAAAAATCATATAATTTTTGGTTAAAAGTAATTTATCAAATACTTTTGGGTTAACAATAAAAAAAACAATTAAAAAAAAAAACCCTAAGCAGATTGTACAACAACTATATGCAAAAAAGGTTTTGCTAATTTATGGTGTCTAAAACCAATTTTTTTTGGGAAAACCCCTAAGCACTTAGTACAACAACTATATGCAAGAAATTGTTTCTAATTTATAGTGTATAAATGGTGGAAATGATACGAGTATGATTCATAGTAAATACTAAATAGTAATGGTGTTCGTTCTATCAAATATGGTTCTATTATTTGATGTATTCTTTCAATCCTTCATCTTTTTTTTTCCCACATTTCTGGAACACAAGGTCTGAGAAACCTCCCCTATAAAAACGGTTATCGATTTTTTTGAACCCTCATTTAACCAGAATTAACTGAACCGAACCATTCATATTTTTATATATTTCTAGCTTTTATACCTCCAGTTCATGTATTTCATATTTATACATTCATTTTATGTATTTATACCACCATTTGAAGTACATATACATCCATTTCATGTATTTATACCTAAATTTCATGCATTTATAATAAAAGTTTTAGCCTAAGTTTGGTTTTGGCTATTAACTGAAATTAAATAAATCAAATCAAAAAACCGTTAATCTAACTGAATAAACCAAACCGATTAACATAAAACGACTTGGTTAATAAAATAGACTAATCGATGACCTCGATTTCGGTTGAGGATAATAATCTAACCAACCGAACAATGCCCACCATGACAATGTTTGTGTTTCCCGCTGCATCGCGCACGCACCTATCGGTTATTAACAAAACTGGTTATCGGTGAACAGTAACTAAACCGTTAACCTAAACCAAACCGAAAACAGACGAAACCGAACCGGAGTCAACCAACTACTTAATTAATTGTAAACTGATAACGGAATTAACCAAAAACCGATTATCAATTTTTTTTGTGCTATCGGTTAACCAAAATTAGCTGAACCGAATCGAATCATTCATATTTTCATATATTTTTAACTTGTATACCTTTAGTTCATATATTTCATATTTTATATCTCCATTTCATATATTTATACTTTAATTTCATTTATTTATACCTCAATTTCATATATTTTTAAGCAAAAGTTTTAACCCAAGTTTGGTTTTTGCTAATTACTATTAACTGAAATTAAATGAACCAAACCAAAAACCGTCAATCTAATCGGATAAACCGAAGTGATTAACTGTAAACCGATTGGTTAATAAAATAGACTTACCGATGACTTTGGTTTCAACTTCGGTTGAGGATAATAACCGAACCATGCACATCATAATGAAATGGATTACCCGTACTTTGCTTTTGATGTATATATATCATAATGATGCTACAATAAGAATATTATATGAATAAGAAAACTACAAAAAACGAGTATCGCAATGCTATCTGTCGCTCTCACCGCATCGCGCGGGCATTCTGCTAGTAGTTAAAATATATAAGTTAAGTTTTTAAAGGGTATTACGGTCTTTTATACAAATTTAATAGAAAAATAGAGGTGTTAGTAATGACTAATGGCCTATGACATTATAGCCTAGTGACATCTTTGGGTAGGATAAGGCTTAGGGACTATTTGGTCATGGGTTCGATTCCCACAAGAAGCTTTTTCCCAAATTTATTGGGTTTACTTCTGAATTGGTGTATAGGCATTATTTCCTAGTGGAGATGGATATGATCGGATGGTTCCGCTGTTGACACGATAATACTTCAATAATCCGTCAGTGATTCAAAATTCGCCGTTAAAAAAAGTAATGACTAATGAGTAGGGATAGCAAAACAACCCGAGCCCGACAGGTATACCCGACACATATGGGACGGGTATACCCGAAGCCCGATGGGTATGGGTCAGGTATGAGACTCGTTTTAGAAACTTTCACGGGTATGGGATTACCCGAAATCACATACCCATTTACTCAAACTATATACCCAAATCATTTACCTGATGTTTTTTTATTTACAATTTTATTTTGTCTTAACCTTTGTCTATTAGTGTTTTATTTTAGTAGGTTCATTATGTTGAAAAAATAAATTTTCTTTTGGAAGAAAAAAATAAATATTCTTTTGTTTTGTATTTTGTGAAGTAGGGAGCCGCTAGAATGAGAACCACCACGAGTTATGAGAACCGCGAGAACCAAGTGCCACGGAGGGCCGTTGACCACGAAATTTTTTTTACACCTAGATCCGTATATTTTAAGACCGGGTGTGAATTTTGGGTTCAAACGGCGCGCCCAAGGGGGTAGTTTTTTACGCCCAAAGTTTGGTAAAAAATAAAAATTAAAAAAACCCAAACTTTGGGCGTAAAAAACTACCCCCTCGGGAGCGCCGTTTGATCCCAAAATTTACACCCGGTCTTAAAATATACGGATCTAGGTGTAAAAAAAATTTCGTGGTCAACGGCCCTCCGTGGCACTTGGTTCTCGCGGTTCTCATAACTCGTGGTGGTTCTCATTCTAGCGGCCCCCTTGTAAAGTATATATATAAAATCATATAAAGGTATTGATGTCATTATTTATTTATGATGAAACTTTTATCTATGGAATGTATGATATTTTAGTTTATAATAGTTGTCAAATAAATTAAAACTATACATTAACAGGTATATCCGATATCCATGGGTATGCCCGATACCCGATGAGTAATTATTCGAAAAATACCCGACAGGTATTAAACTCAGTATGAGACACAATTTTACAACCGGGTATAGGTATAAGATTGCTAATACCCAACCCGAACCCAGCCCATTGCCATCATTGAGGAGGTAGTTGAGAAGGAAATGAAACCAAAGGACTCAAAAAGTCAAATTTGTACTTTTGAACTAAAGTGATTCCCCTGGTGAAACTTCCTCATTGACTAAAACCTTAAGTCTATGTTCTAATATATAGTCTTGATCAGACATAATAATGCTACAAAATACTATTTTGAGTCTTACTCTACTTCCAATACAGTCTTCTTAATAACTACCACCAGAACTTCCTCTCTCTCCACTCGTATCTGAGAATTCACGTACCCTGTTCATAGATGGAGCCAGCGAGAGACGCCATGGAAGAAGGATTGCTTCTGAAACAAAGAGATGAGAGATTAACATGGTGTTTGTTGGTGGAAGAGATGAAGAAGTTAGGATTTGTAGCAGGGCCCATGGTGGCAGTTACTTTGTCACAGTACTTGCTGCAGGTTATCTCCGTCATGATGGTCGGTCATCTCGGCGAACTTGCTCTTTCTAGCACCTCCATTGCTATCTCGCTTTCTAGCGTCACCGGATTCAGCCTAATGGTCAGTCATCTCCCATTCTCCCTCCCTCGTGTTACATAATTAGTTGCTAAAAGTTATCCTAGCGATAACAATGGGTGAGGGTAAACGTACCTTGTATGTAACGGGCCCCTCTATGTAAAAATTATTATTATTATTATTATTATTATTATTATTATTATTATTATTATTATTATTATTATTTAATCTTTTCGATCCCACAAAGTTAAGTAATCAAGTTTGGATTGACTAATCCCCCTCTCCAGCCCAGTTGGTTCCCTTGTGGTGGATTGGGCCGGTTTCCTCTTTGGAGGTCTCCGGTTTGATCCCCGGCTGCGGCAATATGGGGGACGTCCCAATGATATATCGTTTCCTACCGAGGCATGAGGCGGTCCTGAGGGCAACCCGGTTTTCATCCAGCTGTTTCCCCAGCGAGTTTCTCGTGTGGGGACAGTATGGTTTCCGGGCGAGATTCAGTCTGCGCGGCGGCCGGGGCCCAATTGAACATCGCGTCCGAGAGGCGGGGCTAACGGGGGATTGTCTTTGACAAGAACCCGGTGACCGCAAGGTGCAGTATATAGAAAGTCACATCTCAAAAAAAAAAGTTTGGATTGACTAACCACTTGGTGACAAAAAGACTGATACTTCCTTGAAATTCATTTGTGTCTGGCATGTGAAGTTATCATTCCTTTCACATGTGTTGTCATAAGTTAAATCACATGTGTTGTCATAAGTTAAACTGTTAAAGTATTTGCATTATTAGACTAAAGGGTATGGTGGGGCCCATCCCATGAGAATGGGCCGTCACATAGGCGTCATATCACCGGCTCGTGGAAGATGGACCTCCTTCACTTTTGAGGGGATGGAGGATGGGGCTACCCCATCTTAATATTTTATAATTTTCTAAGTGTTTTTTTTATTAACTTAAAAAAAATTTATAAAAGTTAAAAAATACAACATAAAACAACATAAATAAAGTCATTTCATAACATAAAAAAAATTACATTTCCTAAAAAAAAAAAAACCATTTCCGAAAAAAAAAAATTACATTTCCTAAAAATAAAAAAAAACCTACGACGTCCATTTTTTCTTCACCTCTTCCTTCATCCTCCGATACACCTCTCGTTCATCCTCCGGAACCAAGTCGAGATCCAATTTCATTATCCTAAAATCCTCTGCTCGAGCATAGTCGGCCGACACGTTTTTCTTGTGACTATATTTTTCGGCCGCAAAGTCTTTAAACGAACGGAATTCGGAAATCAAGTCGTCCATTTTCGAAGACGCCTTCCCGCCACCTCCACCCGAGCCGCCCCCTCCACCCGAGCCGCCCCCTCCACTCGAGCTGGCCCTTTGCGCTTTCCGGCCGCCTCTTTTTTTGCTTTGTCCCTTCCGCCGGGACGTTCGATCTCGTGAGCGGGCACCGCATCCTCGTCATATTCCGGTTCGTCGTTTATGTCGATTTGACAACGAGCGGTGGAGCCTCCCGCACTATAACTTCCGGACTCGGAAGTTTTAGTCCGTTTGGCGGTTGCGACCTCATTTGGAACAGGCGCCCATTTAGGTTCTTTCTTTAAAATGTGCGGGAAAGGCGGATTTTTTGCTTCCCATTTAGCCGTCGCAAGGTTAAGAACGTCCTCGTCGCTACTCCCACTAGGACGATTGATGTAAAGTGGGTTATAAATCCCGATAAAATCATTCACGCACTTGTTCATTTTCCGCCACTTGGCCGATACGGATTCGAGATCACGGTAGGGGCCTTCCCCCATAAGGTTATTAAATCTATCCGTACATGCCTTCCAAAAACTAGAACCTGTTTGATTGTTCCCTAAAAATAAAAAAATTGCATTAGTAAAACTAAAAAATAAATATTTTTAAATTTAAATTAAAAAAAATTAACTTTGGTTCATACCGACAGTTGGGCAAGTTGAGCCCTTAAGATACGCAATTGCTAGCGCCTCCTCCTCTACTTTTGTCCACTGTCTCGGCTTTGTTCTCGAACCGCTTTTTTTTGAGGTGTCGGGTTCGGTTTCAACCGCCTTCCCCTTCCCCGTGTTTTTTTTTGCTCTTGAGTTCTTTAGGTGGCGATTCGGGGACGACTTCATCATCATAGTCAAGCTCCACCGAGGGTTGCGGTTGGGAAGTTGGCGGTTGCGGTTGGAATTGATCAAGTTGAACCGAGTTGCGTTGCATGAATTGTTGGAGTGCTTGGTATTGTTGCATTTGTTGAAGTTGGGACATTTGGGAGAAGGCGTTAGATGATTGTTGGAAACCCGAAAACGTAAATTGTGGATTCCCCCACGAAGGATCCATAGCCGGAGTGTAAGCGGGACTCGAAAAAAAGTTAGGATTGTTCGGGTTAGGGTTGTTTGGGTTGAAGGGATTCATGATTGTATAAAAAATGGGATTGTATTTTATAAAAAAAGATGAGAGAATTGGAGAAGAATGGAAGAAATGGGAGAAGAATGGTATAAAACGGATGAGAATGGTATATATTTAAATTGAAAAAGGTAATTTTTTTTATTAAACTATCTGTTAAACAACGGATATAATTTTGAATCATGGCCCGTCGAGTTCGAGCGTGGGCTGTCGGTCAAGCCGGGATGGGGCAAGGGGGGCGGTGTGGGGGACCGGCGCCGGGCCTCGTCGGGCCTAAGCCGGCCCCCATACCGCTTAGTCTTAGACTAAAGGGTATGGAGAGCCCCATCCTCAAGAGGATGGGCCGCCACGTAGGAAGGGTTTGAGGGTGATGGACCTAGGGGGTGGAGGATGAAGCTCTTTATATATATATATATGTATGTATAGGTATATGTGAGAGAAGGAGAGAGGAGAGAGGCCTGTCGACTTCGTCTGTGTGGAGCCGGATACGCCAGGACGGGAAGAGGGGGGCGGTGTGGGGGACCGGCGCCGCGCCTCGCCGGGCCTAAGCCGGCCCCCATACCGCTTAGTCTTAGAGCCTAACAAGACTAAAGATTTAAGAAGTCATCATCAATAACACACACAAAAAAAAGGAAGATTAACAGCCATGCCATCTAAATTGAATTCTTTAATCATGGATTAAAGTTATCTGTTTTATGGTGCAAGGGCGGACCTAGGTTATGCCCAAGGTGGGCGGGCGCACCCCTTGAAAAAAAAAATTTAGTGTATATTTTAGGCAAAAAACCCGACCGCACCCCTTGAAAATATGCTTGAGCCACTCATCCGCACCCCCAGCAAATAATTCCTGGGTCCGCCACTGTTATGGTGTTTTGAGTATTTTTAAGTTTGTGGAGTTTGTATTTGAAACTCATGGGTTGAGTCAATTTAGGGTCAAACCCACAGACACATTTAACTAAGACTGGAGGGTATGGGGCCATCCCCATGCCCGTCCTCCCGCCGCCGCCTCAAAAGTTCCACCCCCTTGCTCCCTCGCGCCCCAGCCCCGTCGCCGCCGTCCCCTGCTCGCCGCCCAAGCCGGGCCTCACCCACTCACACACACCTATACATACACACATACATATATATAAAGGGGTTCATCCCCCACCCCCTAGGTCCTTCCCCTTTAGGCCCATCCTTACACCCGCTTACGTGGCGATGACGTGGCGGCCCATCCTCCCCACACCATACCTTCCAGTCTAAGCGGGTTCATGAATTCACCCAATAAACCCGTTTAATGTTATATACTACGAAAAAATATGTTTTAAGTCATATCTTAAATTGATCGAGTAATTTATATCAAAATTTTTAAAAATAAAAGATAAATGAGTATCAAAATTTTAAAATAAAGAGTAATTTCTTTACATTTATGCCATTTTAGAGAATTCATATGGAAAAGATAAAATAAAAATTTGAGGTAAACCTGTCGTGTTCATGTCAACACGAAAAAACTCATGTCGTGTTTGGGTTCGTGTTGTGTTCAGGTTTGTGTCGGTTTCAACCCGCCAACCCACTAAAACAACCCATTTAACACCCTAGAATGCAAACCAAACCCCACCTTAGTTTGACTTCCTCTGGTTTTTTATATATTTATTTGACAGTCAGGAATGTCTAGTGCACTGGAAACTTTATGTGGACAAGCTTATGGAGCTAAACAATACAAAAAAGTTGGAATTCAGACTTACACTGCTATTTTCTCACTTTTAACTGTTTGCATTCCTCTTGCAATCTTTTGGAGATATACTGGACCATTACTCATTCTTGTTGGTCAAAGCCCTTCGATTTCAAATGAGGCTGGAAAATTCATCACTTGGCTCATTCCTGCACTTTTCGCTTATGCAATCCTTCAACCACTTGTTAGATATTTCCAAATGCAAAGCATGCTATTACCCATGCTTGCTAGCTCAACAGTTGCTTTATGCCTACACATTCCTCTTTGTTGGGCCCTTGTGTATAAAACCGGGTTGGGGAACATCGGAGCCGCAATGTCAATGGGGGTTGCCATGTGGTCAAATGCTATATTCCTCTTGTTTTACATGATGTACTCTCCAACGTGTGCGAAAACACGTTCGCCAATCTCAACTGAAGTGTTTCACGGGATGAAACAGTTCTTCAGCTTTGCTATCCCGTCAGCTGTCATGATTTGGTAATTAATCTAATTGAAGCAAATTATTTAACCAACCGAAAGTTAATAACTGTGTGAATTTTAAACATTTGCAGCCTCGAATTGTGGTCATACGAGTTCATTATTTTGCTTTCAGGGCTTCTACCAAATCCAGAGCTTGAAACTTCAGTTCTTTCTATTTGGTATGATATCTGTAAACATCATATAACGGTCTTGCGCTGAAAATAATAATGATTTGAATTTGTGATTTTCTTGACAGTCTCAATACTATTTCAACATTATACGCTATACCATATGGACTTGCCGCTGGTGTAAGGTATGTTCAAAATCTCTTGATTGAGTTTCATTTTTTATCCTGCATATATCTATAATTGTGCAGGCATGACCAATATGCTTATGTTATGGTGATCGTGGTACGGTTTGTATTTTCAGCACAAGAGTGTCGAATGAACTTGGAGCAGGAAATCCTAGAGGAGCGCGTGTGGCAGTTAATGCCGTCATGATCCTTGCATTTGTTGAGGCAACTATAGTCAGCATGATTGTTTTTGTCGATAGGCACATTTTTGGGTACATTTTTACAAATGAAAAGGAAGTTGTCAATTATGTGACAAAAATCGCCCCTCTTCTATGTGTAAACATCATAATGGATAGTTTACAGGGAACCCTTTCAGGTAATATCACCTCCTTACAACCAACTGGGGTGTCCCAGTTGGCCAGTCCCACCCCACTCTTTCATAGAGACCCGGGTTCGAATCTTGGTGCCCGCATACCCACGGCCAGGCTCTTCGAATTCCGGTTGGGGTATTCACCGCCATGCAGTATTGGGACGGTACTAGCTGCGGAGTGAGAACACTCCGGCGGATGGGAGGTCCGTGCAATTACCCCCCCCCCCCCCCCCCCCCCCCCCCCTAATATCACCTCCTTACTACATATATATGAAAGGAGGTTGTTTAATTATCGATGAAACAGGTGTTGCAAGGGGTGTGGGATGGCAACATTTAGGGGCGTACGCCAATCTTGCTGCGTTTTATCTTGTTGGAATCCCGGTTGCTGCTTTGTTAGGATTCTGCACCTCATTGAGAGGAGAGGGCTTGTGGATCGGAATACTAGTTGGTGCCACCATTCAAGTTTTTCTACTTTCAGTTGTTACGTTTTGTACCAATTATGAAAAACAGGTATTGCTTTTTCTTCATCTACTTTTATTTCCTTTTAATGAACCTTTTCCCTCTAAGGAATAACCCAACCTTCAAGGGGATGGCGCGGTAAGCGCGTGTCTCAGGGTCGTGTCAAAGCTTTGACTGGTCTCTTGTCTTTAACCCCCCTGAAGGCTATGTGCCAAGCGTAAACTGTTATTTACCATAAGGGTATCGGTGGGATCATGTGAGTTCAACTATAACGGGCTTTCATGATATAAAAAGGAAGAACACATGAAAATGAAATTAAGAATGGTTTGTCACATGTTGATTCCTTAGTTTCTTCTGCGCGTAAAAAGAAAAACTCATGGAAATTCGATACGACAAAAAGCGCTAGGGTCGAAACAAGTAATATTGCAGAGGGTTAGGTTTGTGTTCATTTGTCCAGAAATACCTTTTTGTCCAAAACTTTTTAATGAATAAATTGTGTTAACTATCAAAACAATGTAGTATATTGCATGCATTCAAAATACAATTCCTCTTTTCCAGCCACATTTTTTATTATACCCATTTGACCCATTATAGGTAAGCATAATCCAAATGGACCAATGGATAAGTAAATGGGTCTAAATTGCCGTTGATTCATCTTATGATAAATGACTGAATTTGGTGAAAAAATTGGGTTTCTGATGAGGGTGGTTCATGGTGCAGGCAACAAAGGCGAAGGAAAGATTGTTGGAGGAAGAATGTTCAACAGAAGATATAGTAATGTGAAGCCATGTTTTGTGTATTTACCACATATACATTTTTAAGTTGAGGGAATAGTGTCTGCTTGCCTGGCATTTCCCTATTGGACCAACCCATTTTTAATTTAATTTTATTTTAACCTTAAAATTACGGTTTCGTCCTTTGTTTAAAATTACGTTTTCGTCCCTAATTCAAAATAAAATTATATTTTTGCCCTTGCTCAAAATTTACGCTTTTGCCCTCAGTTAAAAAACTCATTTCTAATTATATTCCCAGTTTAAATTTACGGTTTCGCCCTTCGTCTAAAATTACGCTTTTGCCCCCGTTCAAAATAAAAATATGTTTTTGCCCCTAGATAAAAATTATGATTTTGCCCCCAACTCAAATTTACGTTTTTGCCCACAGTTCAAAATAAAATTATGTTTTCCCCCATAGCTCAAAATTATGATTTTGCACTCAGTTTAAAATTATGATTTCGCCCCCAGTTCAAAATATTTTTACGATTTTGCCCTCTGTTCAAAATTATGATTTTGCTCCCATTTCAAAAATTATGATTTCTCCCCCAGTTAAAAATTATGATCTTGTCATCGTTTTACTTTTTTTTTTTTTTTTGCAAAACTATAGTACTGTTTTATTTTGCTTGGTTGACTCAATGTAACTTTTATTGTGTCAAGCAGTTGTTTAACACTCGCTCATTGGTCCTGACAAATTAGTATTTTACCCCCAGCTCAAAATTACAGACCTGTTATTGTTTTAATTTTTTTTAGCAAAACTGTGGTAGTGTTTTCATTTAATTGTTTGTCTCGATGTTTTTTAGATCGTGTTATAAGTAGTATGTACAAGTAACCTAAATACATGCATACATGTTATGAAACTAAGAAATATTTGATTTAACGCCCCGCAACACGGGCGGACATAGGTGTGATTTTTATTCGTCCAGGCATGCCTGGTACATGCTCATTTGTCCTGAAAAATTACAATTTTGCTCCCAGTTTAAAATTATAGACTTTCCATCATTTTAGTTTTTTTTTAGTAAAAGTATGGTAGTGTTTTTGTTTTAATTGGTTGACTCGATGTAATTTTTTTTGAGATCGTGTTATGAGTAGTATGTACAAGTAACCGAAACACAGACATACATGTTATCAGAGAGAAATATTCGGCTTATTGCCCCGCAACGCGGGCAGGGCAAAAACTAGTTCTATACAAATAAAAACTTTTTCAACATATGAGTCACACCATACCTTTTTGAGACTTTTGGTTCGACGCGAACAGTTTAACGCGGCTTATAACTTGTTGCAACAAGTTAAGATTGGTTAAGAGTTTTCTATCTCTTGTGTGTTGCTACACGTGGCGGTGAGACCGTTATACCGAATCAAAAAATCGACGTAAAAACGTTGAACCGCAAAATTTATACCAAAACGTAAAACGAAAAAGAATTTCCACGCCACGCGTTATAGCAAAGATGTTGACAATACTTGAAATCTTATGTAAAAAAGTGAAGCGTGTTGTGGTGGTACCGTTAAACCGAACAAAAATTAAATGTAAAAACTTTGAACAACGCATGCCCATTGTGGCGAGTTAACTCGCAAATCAATCGGATTTTAATTTATAAAATACTACTACTAATAATAATAGTTAAATAAATTTATAAAGTATAGGGTTTATTAAAACTAAAACTAAACCATAAATGTTATATTGTATTTATACTAATACTGTAAGGAAAGTTCTTTACTTTTAGAAATAGTCAAGGGAAGAAAACATAAATGTTTATATGCTTATACACATAGCTTTAAGACTCGTATATATAGATAAAAACATATAAAACAAAATAATGGATGCCAAATGACATACACCAATTGGCTTACAAATTCCACCAACCAATCAAAACACTCAAAAATTTGATAAATAATATGGTGGAAATAATATTAGTTATGTACATTATTATATGTAATGTAATATGCAATTTCAATTATACGAAGAGTATATATGTGTGTGTTTATTACATTTTTTTAGTATTTAACTCATGTAATACACGGGCTATTATAGTATTAAGTATAACTAATTAACATATGTCGAGTTATTGGGATAAATTCAAGTTAATGCGTGAACTGTAATATTCCTATGCTAATAAATGAAAATCTTTTTTGGACACGTGTCACTCTCTGGTGTTTTCTCACCTTATTTTTCTATTTACCTCTTATATTAAATTTCGAATAAACTGCAATTTTACCCCCTGGGGTTTAAGCCAATTGGCACTCTGACCCCCTCCATGGAAATAATTGCAATTTACCCCCCCCCCCCCAACGTTGATGTTCTGTCGCAATTTTACCCCCTGCCGTCAGTTAACAGTTATTTGACTGTTATAGGTAGGGGTAGTTGGGTAATCTTACCCCATATTATTATTATTATTATTATTATTATTATTATTTATAAAATCAAATTATCATCATCATCTTCAAATAACCTCACAACATACACCAGAATTCAAGATCCATATTCTATTTCCCTAAATAAACTCACAGATCCATATTCCATATTCAATTTTCCCCAAAATTCAAGATCCATACACCAGAATTCAAGAACATCATCTTCATCTTACAAGAACATAATCTCAAAACCACCACCAACATCATCATCTGTTTCAGATCAGAATCGCCGACTCCATCTGTGTTAGATTTGAATCGCCCCATCACCATTGTCAAGGAATATAATCAAAGCAGATCTGGAGATGGGCGATTGGTGGTGTAGGCAGGTCGATGAGCACGTAACAGAAAGTCATCATATGTCTAATAATATTTATTATATTACCACTACCAACGAGGAATAACAAACACTTGATCATTCACAGAAAAAAAAAAGTTAGATCCTTCACATAAAACTCCGATGGGCGGCGGCGGAGTCCGTGGTATCCTGCTCCTTCAAATTAGCTTCAAAACAGAGTAAATTTAGACCCAATGTCAAGTCGTATTGTAAGTTACTTCACATATTATCTAGGGCACGCATGTTTGACGAAACTAGAGCACAATTGAGGGTTTCAGTTGGGTTTTTGGAGGAAGATGATCAGTTGGGGTTGTTTGTTTGGGGCGAATTAGTTAGGGTTTATAGGGAATTTGGGTTTTCTCCGACTGTGTTTGATATTGTATTAAAGTTTTATGCGGAAAAAGGGTTAGATCAGATGAGGAATATTGGGATTGTGCCGGATGTGTGTACTTGTAGTTACGACCAGTGATAGTTATTGAACAAAGAGTGATACAGGTTGTGAATGATATTATTATTCCATATATAACTTTACAAGTTTTTGTGTGCATCATTAGTTGTACCTTGTGTTTTGTAAGTTTTTCAAAAAAAAAAACTTGATTTTTTTTCTTTTTAACCTAAAGGTTTTTACCTTTTTCAATTTTAACCCTACATAATTTGTTTTTTTAACTTTAATCCAAAACTTTTCATTATTTGCAATTTAGCTTCGCAACTTTTGTCACTTATGTTTTTCATCTTTCGCTAATTTTCGTTTTACGTTTAGTTCTAAATTTTTCGAGTTAATACGACGCAACGTGCATGTGTGGTTCAACATTTTTACCTCTATTTTTCCATGTTTGACAGGTTCGTCGCAACACGCATATCCTAGATCGAGTCAGTGTTGGTGGTCGATGACGGTTGTGTGACATTAGTACTATTTGACATCGTTTTACGCCCTGACGCAACGCGGGGTGTGCTTTGGGGTTTTCAAAGAAAAAATGGTTATGCATTTGGTTGTCGTAACGTTGGCTTTGGGGGGTTTTCCAAAAAAAAAATGTTTTTTTTTTTACTTTTCACCCAAAAGTATTTCATAAATTACTTTTAACCCAAAATTATTTGTTTTTTTACTTTTAATCCAAAACTTTTTATCTTTTCCAATCTATCCTCATAACTTTTTTTCCTTGCAACTTTGGTCCTTTATAGTTTTCATTTTCCACAAATTTTACGCTTTATGCTTGGTTCTAAATTTTGTGACTTAACACATCGCAACGTGCATCTTTGGTTTAACGTTTTTACGTTTCGTTCTAAATTTAGCGAGTTAACACGACGCAACATGCGTGTGTGGGTGAACGTTTTTACATCGTCTATTTTTTCCCCGTTTGACAGGTTTAACATAACGTGCGGGTCCTAGATCCACTTAGTTATAACTAAAGAATCCCCGCCGCATAGCGGCGGGTCGCAATCCTAGTTGTATTAAAGTTTGATATTGTAAGTTTTATGTTAGGCTGCTTGTGAATGATACAAAGAGTGAGGTTGTCCATGAACTGGTTGTGAATACATAGAGTGGGTACGTTAATGGAGGTTTTAACTATTTGTGGTGTTTTTTTAGCATTTGTTTGGGTAATTTTACTTTGGGTGCCAGTTGTTTCATACTGATATGATTTATTAACTAGGTTTATCACCTAGTTAACTAGGTTTGTATCATTCACAAACAACCGGTTATGAATGCTTATTGGTGCGGGAGATGGTGGTGGTGGTGATAAGTGGTGGCAGTGGTGGTTGATGGTGGTGGTGGTGGTGGTGGTGGTGGAGGGCTTATGAGAGAGGGGGTAATATTGCAGAGTAGAACAAACCATAGGGGGTAATATGAAAGGGTAACATAGTCATTTCACATTTCATTTAACAGATCTGTTAACTTATTTCACGGCAGGGGGTAAAATTGCGACAGAACATCAACGTTGGGGGGGGGGGGGTAAATTGCATTTATTTCCATGGAGGGGGTCAGAGTGCCAATTGGCTTAAACCCTAGGGGGTAAAATTGCAATTTACTCTTAAATCTATACATATAATAAAAGAAACCACTTTGAGGACACTTGTTATCATATTAGGCCATGTCTTATGGATAATTATAATTTTAATTTAATCTCTTCTAATTAATTATAGATAATCCTCCTACTAAATATTATTTAGTTTAATTATTACTTTTATATTTATCTATTTACTTCAAATTCAAACTTAGTTATCTAATTTGATATTAGAGTAAATTACGATTTTGGCCCATGTGGTTATATCAGTTTTACCCTTTTAGCCTAAAAATGAATTTTTAACATCTGAGCCCTCAACGTCTTTTTTTCTAACTCTTTTGGACCCCAACGTCTTTTTTTCTAACCCTTTTGGTAAAAGGGTAAAAGTGATATCACCACAGGGGCCAAAATCGTAATTTACTCTTGATATTAACTATATATTTGAACGTTTTGTTTAGTTTGGTATCAAGTAGATTTTACGAAACTTAAAATAAAATTAACTGAGATTATTTATCATTTCTACATTTACAAGTTTTAAATAAATGGTTAAATTTATTGAGACTTCGTTACATTTACAAGTTTTAAATAAGGGGTTAAATTTATTGAGACTTTGTTAACAAATTTTACTACAATATAATAATCTATTTATATCAATATAAATGTATATTTATAGTATACTATATAATAAAACATTAATGTGTAACATCTATCATTCATTGTAAGCATTTATTTTATGATTTTCTCGTCTCACTTCGAAACTTATCTTATATTAATTAAATAAATAAATGAATAATGAGCTAATATTAAATTTCATCCTACTTTAAATTTTGAATACCATTCTTCTATTTTTTCTAATAAAATATGATTCTAAAATTTAAATTGTTAATTTAATATTTTTCTAAATAAAACAAATTATTTACCACGAAAACCAAACTTTGTATTAATACATGAAGTACTTTTATTTTCATTACTAAAAAAATTATTATATCAATTTTATTACATAATTTATAAATCAGTTTGTCGGAATTGGTACCAACATTTTATCACTCAAATAGATGTTGATTTGTTTCTTGAATAACATATCTTCTTTTCAAGAACCATCTTCACAATCACCATATCCATCGCGTATCGAGTATTATTGTCACACCCCAACCGATGGCGGAATAATCGGGGTGCGGCACTAGGCGAATCAGATTGCTTAGGAGAATCCATAACAACTATATTTCGACAGTATTTAATGCGTTCATTATCCCATACTAATAAACAATACGTCCACATAAGTTATCACAGATTTCTTGTCCTCTCGAACAATACAAAGCCGACAACATAGATTTTAGGTGAGTTTCTAGACTTCCTAGCTTGATTGATGTAGACTGTCACGGCCACAGCCCCGGTTTGACCCGGTTAGGAGTCGCGGGACAGGAACCCGTGGTATTTATTAATTGATGCGACAGCGGAAGATTTTAACAGGATCTTTTAAAACTTGAAATGCCCGATTATTTTATTTCATAATTCGGGATAAACCCCGTAATTTACAATAGAGGAATTTTACTAGAAAATTCCCTGATTTATTAAAACATGTTTATTCATTTTAACTGAGCCACCTCTTCAAGCTTGTTAGTGCTCCGTAGCACGTTTTTCCTTGATTTACAACAGGTCGCCTCAAACATGTTTTAAAAAAATATTTTGTCAGCGCGGAAATAATGGTGAATCATTCATTTTGATAAAATGACACATAGTTATAAATTACAGCTGGTCGCCTGAAACATGTTTTAAAAAAATATTTTATCAGCGGGGAAATACTGGTGAATCATTCATTTTGATAAAATGACACATAGTTATAAATTACAGCATAAGAGCGATTACAATGGCTTCTATCTTATTTTTATCTGGCGCCGTGTCACCTGGTGACGATGGTCATACCACTATTGGGTCTTTCCCCAAGTAGTGACGTTTATCACTGTTAGGAATTATTAGCCTAACCGTGAGAAATTAGTAATGTGCACAATACCCCACTAGCCAGTGATTAAGATAACCACGACTTAATCCCTGTAATTATAACATTTGAAAATACTTGGAGTATTGTAAAACATTTGATAAAAAGAGAATGACTCACATTACAGATTTACACGGGCAGAGTTTAGCCTACTGATTAGCCTGATAACCTAATTTAAATAACAATGCACACGAACTAGGTCAGTAACTAATACAGAATTTACGATAACTCACGAGATTAAACCCTCACGACAAATGACAAAGTGCAATACTTAAACATCCATCGAATTCACAACAAATGACAAAGTATAAACCCAATTTGAGCAGCACTTAAACATTCATCGGATAGTTTCAATCGATCGAACATTGAATCGTAGCAGCGATCGACTTAATACCCTGTATCGTAGCAGCGCCTCGCTATTATAACTTGTAATTTTGACTTTTGGACAGTATACTTCGTGATTTTGATTGAAATTTCGACACCAGTGGACTGCTCGTAACCTGCCCTATTTATAGCTGAATTTTGGGTCTTACGCGGCCCGCGTAAGACCACTCTTAACCTTTACGTGGCCCGCGAGGGCACCCTAATCGTAGACTATGGCTAGCGTGTCACACCTAGGGCTGCCACGTGTGTGACACGTGGCCTGTTCATGCATCTGGAGATTTAATGAGTTGTCGCGGCCCGCGTAAGGCTATGCTTACCCTTACGCGGCCCGCTTGAAACTCTAACTTTTATTTTTCTTGGTTTTTCATGTGTGTTAGGGTTTCAGGGGTCCGGGTTTTTACTTACGGGTCAGTTTGGGACAATTATGAAGGTCCTTACATCCTCTCCACCTTATTTAAAATCTCGTCCTCGAGATTTACTGAAATAAGTGAGGATACTTTCTTTTCATTTCTGATTCCAGCTCCCAGGTGTATTCAGGTCCTCTTTTTGAATCCCACTTGACTTTGAGCAGCACTAGTCGCTTGTACTTGAGAAACTTGATCTTTCTGTCTTCTATTTGAAGTGGTCTTTCTACGAACTTCAACTTTTCGTTTACCTCTATGTCTTGAAGAGGTACTACCAGCGATTCGTCCGATAAACACTTCTTGAGGTTGGATACATGAAATACGTCATGTACTCCAGCTAATTCTTCTGGTAGTTGTAAACGATAAGCAACTGGTTCTATACGTTGGATCACTGGAAATGGTCCTACAAGATGGCCATCAGCAGGCTCTGCTACGACCTCAGGCAGCGCAAAAGGGCTGAAAGTCGTCATCGTCTGTGCCGGTAGTATCGGAAATGTACACCTCGTGCTTCGATGAAACTATGTCGTCTGATACTATGGCCATGGGATTCGTAGTGTCCATCTTTCTAGTACATGATGAAGGCATGACGTTTGTAACACAAACACACATACGTATAACAATTAATCATATAATCATATAAACATATTAGTCACCAATAAGCAATCAAATAGTTCTCCTAGTCCCACTAGCCTCCCAGCCTCTCAGACTGCTCTTCCTAGTCCCACTAGCCAAATTCTCCCAGCCTCTCAGACTGCTCTTCCTAGTCCCACTAGCCTATTCTCCCAGCCTCTCAGACTGCTCTTCCTAGTCCCACTAGACAACTACCTCGGTCTCCTAGACCGAGCCTTGGTCTTCCAGACCGAGCCTCAGCCTCTCAGACTGAGCCTATAAATAATAAATAAATGTGCTCAACATTTGTTTGTAAAAAGTTTTGGATCTGGACTTAAGTGGTATGCAGTGTAAAAATGTTTTCGTGAGAGCCCTAGTGATCATAGTCTAGACTCGAGAAGGAATCCTAGTTCGCTATAATCAGAGCTCTGATACCAAGCTGTCACACCCTGGCTTTGAGGAAGCGTGGTTAATTTGGTGTGACTTCTTAATACCATAGCTTAATCATAACAAAGCTATATGATAATAAAACCATGCAAGATCATCCATAGATTTAAGTTTTAAAAACCGAAGTAACATAACATTGTCTTAGAGACTACAACACCAAAACATAAAACATTGTTTTGAAAGATATAAACATCAACATGAATAAAACGCAGTTTAAGATTTGTGACTCGTCCAGGAAAAAGTCACATTTCCTAAACCGGGATGACCTCGGAACCCATATGCAGCGGGAAAACATAACATACCGCGCCAGATCTTTAATTCCCTGAAATACATGTAAGTTGAAAAATCAACAATAATGTTGAGCGAGTTCATGTGTAAGTGAGTAAATAAACCTTTGTATGTATAAAAACCCTGGTATGTAGCAAATAAGGAAAAAGAGATCGATTAATGTGTAGCTAATACATTAATAAGTGAAATGGCCTAGGAAGCACTCAAACCTGTAACGCGTATTTCATACCGGTCCTTCCGGCGGAACGACATAGTCACCACATGCAGCCACACGCTGGCTCATGTGTGGGGCTCGCAACACCCGATAGATCTATCACTCATGCCTCTCAGTCCTTATACAAGGATTAATGGTCTTACGATAATAGCCTATCCATTCACGTGATCTAGTAGTAAATTCCTTAGCTAATCATACTATGTAAGTAAAAGTTCGTAATCATAGTAACATGTATTTCACCCCCGCAGTTTAGAAAACTGAAAACAGTTAAGAGAAAAGGGGGACATGAACTCACAGTGGTGCGTCTCTACCAAGTATATCTCCTGATCAAGCAGCTGTGCGACGACCTACACGTACTAAGTCTATTAGACGGACGGCCGTGCCTTAGCTTAAGGTATAAGTTTTTGGGAAATAGTTAGGCAACTATTTCGTGTTTATATTTTTGTAAATACTTGGTAATTATTTTCCTTCCCAAGGATGGGGGATTTAATACATGTGCGTTCGTAAACTTCGAAATATATTATTAAGTCTCACTTAATATATTTTATTTCTTACTTCAAAATAATATCATTAACATTCGGTAATATTATTTTTACCCTAAAAATAATATTTGTATATTTCACAAAATAGTCATAAACATTTTACAAGTGACGCTTATGAAAAGTATATATACTAAATACATATATTTATCACGTTTTATTTTGTGAAATCCCACCTCCGATATTTTGTAAATAAGTCGTGGCGAAATCTATAATTCGAAAACACAAAAAAAAGTATTCCTAACACTTGTAGTGAAAATATTTCTAAGTGTTAGGTTTTTGGAAAAATTTCGCCAGAGTTTCCCCTGTAACTGGAGGTGGCCACGCTTTTAAGCGCATCATTTTCTTTTATAAATCAAACCAACAATTTTCTCATTCAATCAAAACAATGTTCAAAGCATCAACTAGTCAAAATTTATATAAATCGCATAAATTACATGAACTTGTGATTTATCCAAAATATGAAGTAAATCCCATTACTTTTAGTGGATCTTTTTTATAATTCAATCCGGTTTCGTAAAAGTCTCGTTTTTAAAGAAAATAAATTTCCACAACTTCTTGTCAACATTTACAAAAATAGTTCTTTCGTCAAAACTTTGTGTTACACAAGTGTCTACACACTTGTGTGTTTACAAAAGTACTTTTGTTTATGTAAGATCCGTCTTTAAAAGTATGTTTTCTCTTGACACGTGGTCCTTTGAAAATACCGCTTGTAGATCCGTAGATCTACTAGTTTTAAACACTATTTCGTAAGTAAAATTGTTTTTACACAAGTTCAAGTTTCTCGTGTGGTAGAGTTTCATCACTTAACCCTTGTTACACTTAAACAAGCTCTATGTCATGATCCATGATCATGACCAATCCGGGTTAAACAATGATCCGAGCTACCACAACATAGATCGGCACTAAATAATCACACAAAACAAATCCTACATGATTTACACAACAATCAAGCTTTTAACCAATATTTTTAGCATTTTTAGTAGACTTTTTCATATCATTTTGTATGTTCTTAACTTTTAACCGCCATATATCTTTTTAACCACTTTAAAATAGATCGAGAGTGTGTTTCAAGCAACTTACTACTAGCTCGGGGCTAGGGAAGAATCTAGTCAAAAAACGCGTGGATAAAAGCAATGTAGCGAGGTCCTTCGCAATCCGAGTGCACCAAGCTTCCTTATACGCGATCCTTAACACTTGTATGATCTTGGAATGAGAAGATCAAAACTCGAAAATGGATGGATGATATGGGGGGTGTTCGGCCGAGAGCTCTTAGAGAGAGAGAGTTGTGAAGTTGAGTTGTGTGATGGAAATGTTATGGTGGGTTAATGGGTTTACTTATAGACAAACCTTGCATGATTAACCAATGGTTACTATGCTTGCTAGATATTAAACACACAAGATTATTATAATCAAATAAAGGACAATGTGTCACCATATGGTGACCGAGTTCGGTTGGGGGGGGGGGGGGGGGTAATCCGGTTGGTTTTCAACTAAACATTAGGTAATAGCTAAGTTAAGTTAGTTAAGTGTGAAGGTTAACTCGGTTATTAGTGTGTTACGCGTTATAGCGGGTGTTAGGGTATTCAGGGACCCTAACTGGCTCAGAAAGAAAAACAATGTAAATGGCAATATTTTTGTGTTCCGGGTAAAGTCCGGTTGTTCGGTTGGATAGTGATCCGTTAAAGTGCTTAACAAAGCTTTGAAGTGTCGTTATTATTACTTTTAGTGACACAACTTATTCCCGACACTTTGGAAAGTGTCTAGTAATGTTTTTCTCATGTTTTGGCACTCTATTAAGTAGCTTAATGCTGAATTTTTAATTAAAGTGCTGAATTTTTGTACTTAAGGTACGTTTTAGGCACATCCGGTCACTGTAATCTCATCCCTAGTGACGCAGTTCTACAACCCTTATATCCCTACACTTACCACTAGTGTAGCAAACTATCTCAGGCTCTTGCAGGCCTTAGAGGTAGTACTTGCCTGGTGCTAGTTATTACAGCACGTTTAATAGGTTATCCTTTCATTGTGCTACTGTGCTTTTGGTGCATCAAGGTTGTCACAAAGGTGCTGTAAGCAAAACATGGAGTGACAGCAAGTAAAGTATGATGCAAGTAAGTACATGTATCAGTATTCAAGTAGCAGTTTATCCACAAGTTCAAGTAAGCACAGTAATTAAGCAGTAATTAATTATTAATTAAGTCGTACGGATACCTGGTTTAGTGAGGGTTGTCACATTCTCCCCCCGTTAGAAAAATTTCGTCCCGAAATTTTAAGTTCTGCTTGTAGATGCAGGGTTCTTAGGAAATAAGTGGGGGTATTTCTCTTTCATCCGGTCCTCACGCTCCCAGGTGTGTTCAGGACCATGTCTGGCATTCCAACGAACTTTGACGAGCTTGACACTGCTCCGGCGGGTCTTGTTTACTTTCCAATCTGTAACCTCAACAGGTTCTTCAACGAAATGGAGCGTGTCGTCAACATGAATCCCGTCGGTTGGAATGGCAATGGTATCTTGAGTTGGACTTTTCTTCAGGTTGGATGCATGAAATGTATCGTGAACTCCATTCAGCTCGGCAGGTAAGTCCAGCTTGTATGCTACTAGCCCTATTCTTTCCAAAATTCTGAAAGGGCCAATGTAACGCGGATTTAACTTCCCACGCTTTCCGAAGCGTGCCACACCCTTCCAGGGTGAAACTTTCAATAAAACCATATCTCCAACTTGGAATTCCAAGTGTTTCCGGTTTGGATCTGCATAGGCTTTCTGTCTTTCGCGAGCTGCTTCGATGCGCTTTCGAATCTGCGCAATCTTGTCTGTCGTCTCTTAGACGATTTCGGGACCAACAAGCTGTCTATCACCTGCGTCAGCCCAACATAGGGGTGATCGACACTTGCGTCCGTAAAGAGCTTCAAATGGCACGGCTCCAATACTGGTGTGGTAGCTGTTGTTGTATGAAAATTCGACCAGTGGCAAATGCTTATCCCAGCTACCGCCCAAATCCATAACGCATGCTCTCAGCATATCTTCCAAGGTCTGAATAGTCCGCTCGCTTTGACCGTCGGTCTGAGGGTGAAATGCAGTGCTCAGATTTAATTGTGAGCCAAAAGCTTCTTGGAAGGATTGCCATATCCTTGACACAAACCTTCCGTCTCTATCAAAGATGATCGAGAGAGGCACTCCATGACGTGCGACGATCTCTCTCATGTATATTTCTGCCAGTTTGCTGGTGTTATCCTTCTCCCTGATTGGCAGAAAGTGTGCGGACTTTGTTAAGCGGTCAACTATCACCCAAATAGTGTCATGACCTCTTGGCGTTCTTGGAAACTTTGTAATAAAATCCATGGAGATTTGTTCCCATTTCCATTTGGGAATCTCAGGTTGTTTGCAGAAGTCCTGAAGGCTTCTGGTATTCCGCTTTCACCTTAGCACACGTTAGGCACTTGCTCACATAAACAGCAACATCGCCCTTCATCCTAGGCCACCAATAGTAATCCTTGAGATCTTGGTACATCTTATCCGCTCCTGGATGAATAGAGTACCGCGATTTGTGAGCTTCATCAAAAACAACTTTCCTTAAACCACCAAACAGAGGAACCCAAATCCTTTTCTCGAAACATAACGTTCCTTCCTCGTTTGGCACCAATAGCTTCTCCATCTCACGGAGATATTCTTCTTCAAGATTTCTTTCCTTAAGAGCTTCTTTCTGCGCGGCACGAATGCGCAAGGAAAGATCGGCTTGGATAATTATTTCTAAGGCCCTAACCCTTATGGGCTTAATCCTCTCTTTTCGACTCAGGGCATCAGCGACCACGTTCGCTTTCCCCGGGTGGTACTTGATCTCGCAGTCATAATCATTTAACAACTCAACCCATCGTCTTTGTCTCATATTCAACTCCTTCTGGTTGAATATGTGTTGTAGGCTCTTATGATCTGTAAAAATTGTACATTTCGTACCATATAGGTAGTGTCTCCAGATCTTTAAAGCAAATATCACTGCGCCTAGCTCCAAATCGTGCGTGGTATAGTTCTTCTCATGTACCTTCAACTGACGTGATGCGTAAGTAATAACCTTCTGGCGTTGCATCAACACGCAACCCAATCCTTGACGCGAGGCGTCACAGTATACCACAAAATTGTCAGTACCTTCCGGTAGTGCTAGGATTGGCGCATTGCAGAGCTTATCCTTCAATAGCTGAAACGCTTCTTCCAGTTTGATTCCCCAATCAAACTTCTTATCTTTCTGGGTGAGGAGCGTCAATGGTTGAGCGATCTTCGAAAAATCCTCAATGAATCTTCGATAGTAGCCAGCCAAACCTAAGAATTGTCGAATCTCGGTTGGCGTCTTTGGCGTTTCCCAATTCTTGATCGCTTCGATCTTGGTTGGATCCACATGGATTCCATCTCCATTTACCACATGTCCAAGAAATTGGACTTCACGTAGCCAAAATTCGCACTTAGAGAATTTGGCATACAGCTGTTCTTTCTTCAGCAGCTCCAAAATAGCTCTTAGATGCTGTTCGTGCTCAGCCTTTGTCCTTGAATAAATCAAGATGTCGTCGATAAACACAATCACGAACTTGTCCAAGTACGGCTTGCAAACTCTATTCATCAAATCCATAAAGACTGCAGGTGCGTTTGTCAACCCAAACGGCATAACAAGGAACTCGTAGTGTCCATAACAAGTTCTGAAGGCTGTCTTCGGGATACTCTCCTCTTGTATCCTTAACTGATGGTATCCAGATCGCAAGTCGATCTTTGAGTAAAAGCTTGAACCTTGCAGTTGATCAAACAGGTCATCAATTCTTGGCAGTGGATATCTATTCTTGATCGTCAGCTTGTTCAGTTCCCGGTAGTCGATGCACATTCGAAAACTACCGTCCTTCTTCTTGACAAACAGGACCGGAGCTCTCCAAGGCGAGAAGCTTGGTCGGATAAATCCATTGTCTAACAACTCTTGAAGTTGTGTCGATAATTCTTGCATCTCAGACGGGGCAAGTCTATAAGGTGCCTTAGCCACAGGCGCGGCGCCTGGGACCAAATCGATGTGAAACTCCACTTGCCTCTGAGGTGGCAGTCCAGGCAAGTCCTCCGGGAAGACTCCCGGATACTCCCTTACGACAGGGATATCTTCGATCTTTGGTTCTGCAGCTTTCTTGTCTACAATGTGTGCCAGGAAGGCAGCACACCCTTTTTGCAAACACTTTCGCGCTTTGAGGCAGCTGATAATTCTTAAAGGCGTATCCCGCTTCTCCCCATGAACCACAATTGTTTCGCCATCTTCGGTCGGGATACGAACGACCTTTTCGTGACAAACAATTTATGCCTTGTTGCTTGATAACCAATCCATTCCTACTACCACGTCAAAGCTCCCCAGCTGGACTGGTAGTAGATCCAAAGCAACTTACGTTCTCCCAACTCGATTGCACAACCTCTGATCCCTTCCTTGGCTTCTACTAACTTCCCATTAGCCAATTTGATTGAGTGGGGAATATCTAACTTACTAGCGGCTAACCCAAGCATATTCTTAAATCCTAACGAGACGAAGCTATAGTCGGCACCAGTATCAAATAAAACGGATGCATAGCGTTGGTTTACAGGGAACGTACCAGTAACGACATTGGGATCCTGGCGCGCTTCCCTCGCTTCGATATGGAACACTCTTCCACGGGCTTGGTTCAACTCTGGGCAGTTCCTCTTAAAGTGCCCGATATCACCACAGTTAAAGCATCCAGGTCTTTGCCCATTTCCACCTCCATTTCCAGCTTGATTATTCCTTTGGTTATGATTCACAGTGCCCGCTTGATTCACATTGTTGCCTCGATTCCCATTACCTCCATTGTTTCCTTGTGGGCGATTTCCAATTTCCACCCCGGTTATTGTTTCTGTTCCCAAATCCTCCTTGGCCTCCCTGACCAACAGTGGCCCAACAAGAATCCTTCAAGTGGCCAGGTTTCCCACACGCTTCACATACCTTCAAACCACATCGGCCAGAATGGTGACGCTGGCAGGTGTTGCACTTGGGCTGGGTGCCCATTTATCCCTTCCCTTTCTTTCCACTACCAGCTGTAACCTGAGCTGGCGCGTTTGGCTCTCCTTTCTTAACAACACCACTAGTGCCTTGTTTAAAGTTCGAGAATTTTCTTTTGTTACACCCGGACGACTCGACGTGAGTCTCCTTCTTCTTTTGCTCAACATCAGAAAACTTGTTTAGGCGGATCGCCTCCTCAGTGAGAGCTACGCCTAGATCGATCGCCTCAGTGATTGTTGCCGGTTCTGAAGAGGTCACCATACTAATGATTTGAGGAGCTAAACCCCAAATGAAGCGCTCAATCTGCTTGAATTCTGGCGTGACCATATAAGGTACCACATGTGACAGGTCGTGAAACCTCTGAACATATTCCGCAATTTTTGGACCTTCCATCTTCAAATGCCAAAACTCAGTTTCCAACCTTTGAATTTCAGCGCGTGAACAATACTTCTTTCGCATAAGCTCTTTTAACTCAGCCCAGGTCAACGCGTAAGCAGCGGCTTCACCAAGAGTTTGAACTTGTAAATTCCACCAGGACAGGGCTCCGTCCAGGAATAGCCCAGAAATGTAAGTCACTTGCTGGTCTGGAGCGCACTTGCTCATTCGAAGAATAGAGTCTGTTTTCTCAGCCCATCTTACAAAAGCAACAACACCTACAGCGCCGTCGAAGTTTACGGGCTTGCAGTCTAGGAACTGCTTGTAAGTGCACCCATGTGGTGGATTGTTATTGCAGTTATTGTTAGAATTACTTCCGCTAGTTCCTCCTTGTGAGGCTGCGTACTATGCAATGGCGGCAGCGATGATTTGAAGTCCTGCCTCGTTGGCAGGCATGCGCGGATCGCGTTTTGGTGGCATCTTCTAAAAGATGGTTCACGTTGGTCAGGTGATAGTAAGTAAAGTGCACGTAAGTAATATCAACTAGGGCTGTAAACGAACCGAACGTTCAGCGAACAATTCGTGAACCGTTCGGCGAGAAGTTCGTTTATGTTCGTTCGTTTAATAAACGAACGAACATGAACAAGAAATTTCGTTCGATTAGTTAAATGAACGAACATGAACAGAGGTCTTGTTCGTTCGATTGTGTTCGTGAACGTTCGGTAAGGTGTTCGTGAACATTCGTTGATTTGCGTTCGTTTATGTTCGTATGTTTGTGTTTAATTGAAGATCTTTGTACTTTATTATGTTTATTTGTACTTTTTATATTATTAAACTTTTATTTATTTTATTTCCCTAACAATTAAACTAGGAAACCCATTTTCACCTTGTTGATGCATCATTTCCCTTTCATTTCTCATTATTTACATCCATGAAAATGATCGACCTCCGTTCCACAATATGGGATTCAAGTTCGAGTGCTACTCTCTGGGCCATCTATCTTTATCCTTCGTCGAGTTCGCCAAATTTATTTGTGTTCATTTGTGTTCGTGAACCGTTCGCGAACACGCTCATTTCCTTAATGAACGAACACGAACATAAAATCTCGTTCGGTAAGTGTTCATGAACCGTTCGTGAACACATTTATTTCCTTAACGAACGAACACGAACAAGGCCTTGTTCGTGTTCGTTCGGTTCGTTTACAGCCCTAATATCAACACATAACATCTCATGTTGTAAATAAATCACCCATATTGATAGCCTCTGAAATGGTTGAGGGCTTCGAGGTAGTAACCATGCCCCTGATCCGGGGTGCAAGTCCCTAAATGAATCGTTCAATCCTTTGAACTCCGGTTTGACTAAGTAGGGGACGACCCCAGACAAGTCATGAGATTGCCGGACGTATTCAGGAATCTCTGGTCCGTCCATTTTCAATTCCAGAACTCCACCTCAAGCTTCTGGATTCCAGCCCTAGAATTGTATTTCTTCTCCATCATTCCTTTGAGCTTGTCCCAGCTCAGTGCATAAGCAGCATCTGTGCCAAGGGTCTGAACTGAAGGTTCCATTATGAGAGTGTGTCATCTAGAAATAACCCCGAGGTATAGGTAACACTCTGTTGGGGCGAACCGTTATTCATTCTTAGAATGAAGTCAATCTTTTCGGACCAACGAACAAATGCAACGGCGGCTCCTGTTCTGTCAAAGTTCAAAGGCTTGTAGTTCAGGACCTGCTTATAGGTGCAGCCAGTTGGAGGGTTATTTCCAGTAATGCCATCGCTGTGCTTAGAGCGGAGGGCTTCATGTCGTGCATTTGCCTGTGAGATGCGTCCTTGCAGTTCGGCTTCTGACCTTGGCAACGTACTGGTGTTTGTGTCACGTCTGGGTAACATTCTCTTCTGTCGAAGTGGTATGAAGCGGGTTTGACAACGTTTCAATTGTCTAAGAGATATATAGCATCATAAGCCATCATGTAATCACCCAATCTCACATGTAAATATACTTAATGTATGAGTGGGGAAATAATTTCTAAGCCTTCATATAGGCTTGCCAAATTGGCTTATTCGAGGCTACAACGCCTTGGTCATTCGTGTTTTAGTTATTTCCTGCTACATTGGTTTTCATTAGCTTGACCCGCAGAGTCCACCAAGATTTCTGTGCACTACAAGTCGTTATTACGTGGGCCCCCGTAATAATAAATTGTCTTGCACAGTTACCCCAATTTTCTCTCGTCCAAGCAGATGACCAATCAAGGAGCAACAGCAGGTTCATCGGCATGAACAGGGTCATGCTCCAATGCGGGGTCAGGAGCAATGCCTGGCTCAGGGGCCACAGTCGGCTCCGGATCAACAAACTCCATCTCAAAATCAGCTGGATCAACAAACATAGGGTCGATAGGGACTACAGAATCCTCCAAGGGCTGGTCTAAGTGTATGAACTCCATGTCATGGTCTGGATCAAAACCAGGTGGAAAAATGGGATCATTCTCAATATCGTGATCAAACTCAAAGCTGTGTGCGGGAACTGGTGCAGCTGATGACGCCATATCGGGGTCGGCGTCGTGTGAGTGATGTTGCACTCCCTGTGTATGCAAAGATGCGGACGCCACAGACTCAAATGGGTCTGGTACAGGTGAATGGGCATGAGCCTCTTCTTGCAGGAGCGTCAGCAAGCAGCAGGCTATCACCAACAGCAATAGGGCCTCGCCCTTAAATGGGTCCTCCTCTAATAGATCGTTATCGTCGTCAGAGACCACGACGGGGGGCATATCAACAACGGGATAAGCGGCAAGGGCACAGGAGCAGGGATCACTGCGAGTGGCAAATTCCCAACAAGATGGCCATCAGCAGGCTCTGCTACGACCTCAGGCAGCGCAAAAGGGCTGAAAGTCGTCATCGTCTGTGCCGGTAGTATCGGAAATGTACACCTCGTGCTTCGATGAAACTATGTCGTCTGATACTATGGCCATGGGATTCGTAGCGTCCATCTTTCTAGTACATGATGAAGGCATGACGTTTGTAACACAAACACACATACGTATAACAATTAATCATATAATCATATAATCATATAAACATATTAGTCACCAATAAGCAATCAAATAGTTCTCCTAGTCCCACTAGCCTCCCAGCCTCTCAGACTGCTCTTCCTAGTCCCACTAGCCAAATTCTCCCAGCCTCTCAGACTGCTCTTCCTAGTCCCACTAGACAACTACCTCGGTCTCCTAGACCGAGCCTCGGTCTTCCAGACCGAGCCTCAGCCTCTCAGACTGAGCCTATAAATAATAAATAAATGTGCTCAACATTTGTTTGTAAAAAGTTTTGGATCTGGACTTAAGTGGTATGCAGTGTAAAAATGTTTTCGTGAGAGCCCTAGTGATCATAGTCTAGACTCGAGAAGGAATCCTAGTTCGCTATAATCAGAGCTCTGATACCAAGCTGTCACACCCTGGCTTTGCGGAAGCGTGGTTAATTTGGTGTGACTTCTTAATACCGTAGCTTAATCATAACAAAGCTATATGATAATAAAACCATGCAAGATCATCCATAGATTTAAGTTTTAAAAACCGAAGTAACATAACATTGTCTTAGAGACTACAACACCAAAACATAAAACATTGTTTTGAAAGATATAAACATCAACATGAATAAAACGCAGTTTAAGATTTGTGACTCGTCCAGGAAAAAGTCACATTTCCTAAACCGGGATGACCTCGGAACCCATATGCAGCGGGAAAACATAACATACCGCGCCAGATCTTTAATTCCCTGAAATACATGTAAGTTGAAAAATCAACAATAATGTTGAGCGAGTTCATGTGTAAGTGAGTAAATAAACCTTTGTATGTATAAAAACCCTGGTATGTAGCAAATAAGGAAAAAGAGATCGATTAATGTGTAGCTAATACATTAATAAGTGAAATGGCCTAGGAAGCACTCAAACCTGTAACGCGTATTTCATACCGGTCCTTCCGGCGGAACGACATAGTCACCACATGCAGCCACACGTTGGCTCATGTGTGGGGCTCGCAACACCCGATAGATCTATCACTCATGCCTCTTAGTCCTTATACAAGGATTAATGGTCTTACGATAATAGCCTATCCATTCACGTGATCTAGTAGTAAATTCCTTAGCTAATCATACCGTGTAAGTAAAAGTTCGTAATCATAGTAACATGTATTTCACCCCCGCAGTTTAGAAAACTGAAAACAGTTAAGAGAAAAGGGGGACATGAACTCACAGTGGTGCGTCTCTACCAAGTATATCTCCTGATCAAGCAGCTGTGCGACGACCTACACGTACTAAGTCTATTAGACGGACGGCCGTGCCTTAGCTTAAGGTATAAGTTTTTGGGAAATAGTTAGGCAACTATTTCGTGTTTATATTTTTGTAAATACTTGGTAATTATTTTCCTTCCCAAGGATGGGGGATTTAATACATGTGCGTTCGTAAACTTCGAAATATATTATTAAGTCTCACTTAATATATTTTATTTCTTACTTCAAAATAATATCATTAACATTCGGTAATATTATTTTTACCCTAAAAATAATATTTGTATATTTCACAAAATAGTCATAAACATTTTACAAGTGACGCTTATGAAAAGTATATATACTAAATACATATATTTATCACGTTTTATTTTGTGAAATCCCACCTCCGATATTTTGTAAATAAGTCGTGGCGAAATCTATAATTCGAAAACACAAAAAAAAAGTATTCCTAACACTTGTAGTGAAAATATTTCTAAGTGTTAGGTTTTTGGAAAAATTTCGCCAGAGTTTCCCCTGTAACTGGAGGTGGCCACGCTTTTAAGCGCATCATTTTCTTTTATAAATCAAACCAACAATTTTCTCATTCAATCAAAACAATGTTCAAAGCATCAACTAGTCAAAATTTATATAAATCGCATAAATTACATGAACTTGTGATTTATCCAAAATATGAAGTAAATCCCATTACTTTTAGTGGATCTTTTTTATAATTCAATCCGGTTTCGTAAAAGTCTCGTTTTTAAAGAAAATAAATTTCCACAACTTCTTGTCAACATTTACAAAAATAGTTCTTTCGTCAAAACTTTGTGTTACACAAGTGTCTACACACTTGTGTGTTTACAAAAGTACTTTTGTTTATGTAAGATCCGTCTTTAAAAGTATGTTTTCTCTTGACACGTGGTCCTTTGAAAATACCGCTTGTAGATCCGTAGATCTACTAGTTTTAAACACTATTTCGTAAGTAAAATCGTTTTTACACAAGTTCAAGTTTCTCGTGTGGTAGAGTTTCATCACTTAACCCTTGTTACACTTAAACAAGCTCTATGTCATGATCCATGATCATGACCAATCCGGGTTAAACAATGATCCGAGCTACCACAACATAGATCGGCACTAAATAATCACACAAAACAAATCCTACATGATTTACACAACAATCAAGCTTTTAACCAATATTTTTAGCATTTTTAGTAGACTTTTTCATATCATTTTGTATGTTCTTAACTTTTAACCGCCATATATCTTTTTAACCACTTTAAAATAGATCGAGAGTGTGTTTCAAGCAACTTACTACTAGCTCGGGGCTAGGGAAGAATCTAGTCAAAAAACGCGTGGATAAAAGCAATGTAGCGAGGTCCTTCGCAATCCGAGTGCACCAAGCTTCCTTATACGCGATCCTTAACACTTGTATGATCTTGGAATGAGAAGATCAAAACTCGAAAATGGATGGATGATATGGGGGGTGTTCGGCCGAGAGCTCTTAGAGAGAGAGAGTTGTGAAGTTGAGTTGTGTGATGGAAATGTTATGGTGGGTTAATGGGTTTACTTATAGACAAACCTTGCATGATTAACCAATGGTTACTATGCTTGCTAGATATTAAACACACAAGATTATTATAATCAAATAAAGGACAATGTGTCACCATATGGTGACCGAGTTCGGTTGGGGGGGGGGGGGTAATCCGGTTGGTTTTCAACTAAACATTAGGTAATAGCTAAGTTAAGTTAGTTAAGTGTGAAGGTTAACTCGGTTATTAGTGTGTTACGCGTTATAGCGGGTGTTAGGGTATTCAGGGACCCTAACTGGCTCAGAAAGAAAAACAATGTAAATGGCAATATTTTTGTGTTCCGGGTAAAGTCCGGTTGTTCGGTTGGATAGTGATCCGTTAAAGTGCTTAACAAAGCTTTGAAGTGTCGTTATTATTACTTTTAGTGACACAACTTATTCCCGACACTTTGGAAAGTGTCTAGTAATGTTTTTCTCATGTTTTGGCACTCTATTAAGTAGCTTAATGCTGAATTTTTAATTAAAGTGCTGAATTTTTGTACTTAAGGTACGTTTTAGGCACATCCGGTCACTGTAATCTCATCCCTAGTGACGCAGTTCTACAACCCTTATATCCCTACACTTACCACTAGTGTAGCAAACTATCTCAGGCTCTTGCAGGCCTTAGAGGCAGTACTTGCCTGGTGCTAGTTATGACAGCACGTTTAATAGGTTATCCGTTCATTGTGCTACTGTGCTTTTGGTGCATCAAGGTTGTCACAAAGGTGCTGTAAGCAAAACATGGAGTGACAGCAAGTAAAGTATGATGCAAGTAAGTACATGTATCAGTATTCAAGTAGCAGTTTATCCACAAGTTCAAGTAAGCACAGTAATTAAGCAGTAATTAATGATTAATTAAGTCGTACGGATACCTGGTTTAGTGAGGGTTGTCACATTTTTCAGTCTTTCCTTTACTTGAGTGATCTTATCGGTGGTCTCTTGCACAATTTCAGGGCCTGATAATTGACTTTCTCCTATTTCTGCCCAGTATACTGGAGTTCTACACTTACGTCCGTATAGTGCTTCAAATGGGGCAGCTTCGATGCTTGAATGATAACTATTGTTATAGGAGAATTCAATTAAAGGTAGGTGATCATCCCAATTTCCACCAAAATCTATCACACATGCCCTAAGCATGTCTTCCAAGGTTTGGATTGTCCTTTCACTTTGCCCATCGGTTTGAGGATGATATGCAGTACTTAAATTTAGTCAGGTTCCCATTGCTTCCTGGAAACTTTTCCAGAAATGGGAAGTGAAACGACTATCTCTATCTGATACAATGGAGAGTGGAACTCCATGTAAGGATACTACTTCATCTACATACAATTTTGCCAATCTTTCCATGCTAAAGGTTTCTTTCATAGGTAGAAAATGAGCTGACTTGGTTAATCGATCCACAATTACCCAAATCGTGTCATTACCTTTTCTGGTTTTGGGTAACTTTGTAACAAAGTCCATTGTTATGAGTTCCCATTTCCATACAGGCATTTCTAATTGTTGTAGTAAACCTGAGGGTTTCTGGTGTTCTGCCTTGACTTGTGAACAAGTAAGACATTTAGAAACATATCTAGCTATGTCCTATTTCATTCATATCCACCAGAAATTATTTCTTAAGTCTTGGCACATTTTATTGTTACCAGGATGCATGGTATACCTAGATTTATGAGCTTCTTCTAAAATCTTATCTCTTAATCCTCCTTGTTTAGGTACCCAAATCCTTTTCTTATGGAATCTCCAAATTCCATCAGCTCCTTGCTCTAATTCCTTTATTCGTCCTTTCATTTCTTCAGCATCATCCTCGATTGCTGTTTCCTGAACATTCTTTAGTTGTTCCATTAAATCTAATTGTAGATTTAATCTAAGAGCACGAACTCGTCGTTGTTTCTCATGATACTTACGACTTAAGGCATCTGCAACTACGTTTGCTTTTCATTCTTGATATTGGATATCACAGTCGTAGTCACTTAGAATTTCCATCCATCTTCTTTGCCTCATTTTAATTCTTTTTGCCCAAATATGTATCTTAAACTCTTATGATCCGTATAGACAGTAAACTTACTTCCATACAGATAATATCTCCAAATCTTAAGGGCAAAAATTATGGCTCCTAATTCTAAGTCATGAGTCGTATAGTTTTCTTCGTGCTTTTTCAATTGTCTTGAGGCATACGCAATTACCTTCTTGCGTTGCATTAGCACACATCCTAATCCTAGCTTTGAAGCATCGCAGTAAACTTCGAAATCTTATGTTCCCTCGGGTAAGGCTAGAATTGGGGCGTTGGTTAACTTTTGTTTCAAAATCCTAAAAGCCTCTTCTTGCCTAGGTCCCCATTCAAACTTAACTGTTTTACAGGTTAGCTTAGTTAATGGCACCGCTATTTTAGAAAAATCCTTAATAAAGCGCCTATATTATCCAGCTAATCCTAAAAAGCTTCTAATTTCCATAGCTGATTGTGGAACATTCCATTTGGTGATTGCTTCTATTTTAGAGGGATCTACGTGAATACCTTCGTGGTTCACCATGTGTCCTAAAAATTGCACTTCCTGTAGCCAAAATTCACACTTCGAGAATTTGGCGTAAAGCTTTTCTTTTCTTAACAAAGTTAAGAGTGCATGCAAGTGCTGACAGTGTTCATCCTGGCTTTTGGAATAAATAAGTATATCGTCGATGAAGACAATTACAAATTTATCCAAGTACGGTTTACAGATTATATTCATCATGTCCATGAATGCTGCATGTGCATTCGTTAGTCCGAAGGGCATGACTGTAAACTCGTAATGACCATACCTAGTTCTGAATGCAGTTTTAGGTATGTCTTCTTCTTGTACTTTCAATTGATGATATCCGGAGCGTAAGTCGATCTTAGAAAAATATCTTGCTCCCTGGAGTTGATCAAAGAGATCATCAATCCTAGGTAATGGGTATCGATTCTTAATTGTAACCTTATTTAATTCCCTATAATCGATACACATTCGCATCGAACTGTCCTTTTTCTTTACAAACAACACTGGTGCTCCCCAAGGGGATGAACAAGGTTGTATGAATCCTTTACTTAGTAATTCATCCAACTGCTTTTTCAATTCTAGCATTTCAGTGGGTGCTAACCGATAAGGTGCCTTGGCTATTGGTGTAGTTCCCGGAATTAAATGAATCCTAAATTCTACTTCCCTGTCGGGTGGTAATCCCGGGAGTTCTTCTGGGAATACATCTGGGTATTCTGAGACTACTGGAATTTCCTTAAGTTCCTTATTTTTTGTGTTAATGATTACTGAAATCATATACACTACTTCTTGTTTTCTTGAATAACTGGCCAACTTCATTACTGAAATAAATTTCAGTGGCTTTCGTGGTTTATCTCCTGTAATTGAAATTACCTCTCCTGTAGGTGTATATATTTCTATAGCATTTTTATCACAAAGAATTCGAGAATGGTTGGCTACTAACCAATCCATTCCTAACACGACATTGAATCCAGCTAAATTCATAGGTAACAGGTTTGCAGAAAATTTATGACCTAAGAGTTCTATCTTTCCTTCTCGCAAAACCTTATCTATGTTAACAGAATTCCCATCTGCTGTTTCGACTGTAAAAATCTGCCTAAGGGTGGTTAAGGGTAAATTAAGAGCTTGGCAGAATGAAGTATTTATAAAACTTTGGTTTGCACCAGAGTCAAATAATACTTTTGCATAAACGTCGGAACTAGGAACGTACCAGCTATTACGTCAGGAATTAGTTCTGCTTCCTGAGTAGTCAATTGAAAGGCTCTTACGTTCTTCTTGGTAGTTCCTTCTGCAAATTTGGCTTTGTTATCAGTTGGTTTGACCAATTTCGGGCAGTCTGGCCTAAAATGTCCAATTTCTCCACAGTTGTAGCAAACTGTTGCTTTCTTCTTTCTGCAATATTCTTCTTGATGTCCTGGGATTTTGCAGAAATTGCAATACCCCTTGCATCTTCCAAAATGCTTTCTTTTGCAGGCATTGCAAAATAGAGCAGTGGAAGATTGCTCAGTTCCCTTTTTCCTGAAACTACTACGGTTACCCACACGGAATCCTTGGGTAATCTTTTGGGCTACTTCTTTCTTCTGGTTTTCTTCTCTTGTGCGTACCAGCTAGTCAGTTAGGGTGTTAGCTAATTCCATAGCATCGTCAATAGTGCGAGGTCTCGCAGCTTTAACGATATTACGGATTTCGCCAATCAATCCCCAAATATAGCGGGAAATAAGCACCGGTTCTGGCGAAGCCAGGGTTGGTACCACTCTCGCATACTCGAAGAATGTCGAAGTATACCCTCGACAATCTACACCCATCATCCGATGGTTCAGGAACTTATTTTCCATTTGTTCCTTTTCGTATTCGGGACAGAATTTTCTTTCCATTAGCTGCTTAAATTCTTCCCAACTCATGGCATAGGCCATATTTCTTCCTTTGGCTTGAAGTATCGTATTCCACCATTCTAGCGCCCCTTCTTTAAAAAGATGTGACGCATACATGACCTTGTCTTCCTCAGCACATTTACTTATCATAATTACTGTTTCAGTTTTTTCCAACCAACGCAGTGCAGCAGTTGCCCCTTCGTTGCCCACAAATTCCGCTGGTTTACAGACAAGAAACTCCTTATAAGTGCAACCAGGCGTTGCAGCTTTCATTTTCTTAGGGAGTGGGGCTTGCATCCTATCGTTGTTGTGATTAGTATAGTTGCCACCTCCATTTACACTATTACTGAAGTTATCTCCATGAGTACGTTTGCTAGGAATAATTTGTTGAGGTTCAACTGGATTTCTAGCAGCAACCAGGATTGCTGGAATAGCATTGGCTATTCCTTGAGCAACGATATTCTCGATATCTTGCCTAGTCATGAATTGATCTTCCTGGTTTTGCTCAGATTGGTTAACTTCATTAACTGGTTCATTATTAGCGTTTTCCATCTGGTATTTAATATATATAAATTATTAGCATAAAATAAATAATAGCTATATGTAATTAATCCCACAATTTCACAACACATGTTTAGTCAAAATTGTTGATTTCTCAACTGCCATTTTTATATATTATAATATGCATCAGTACACACCGTTATCTTACAAAAAGTTTTATTTGTAGGTTATTTTACAAATTTATTTTATTATTACTATTATTATTATACAATCACGGCTTCACAACCATCCTATCCCTAGGCACCTTAGAAGCGACGTTCCCTCTCGTCGTATTTCCAGGAGATCTGTTCTCCTACCTCCCGAATTATATTCCCTGCATTCATCAATTCCTCACAAAAATGGCGGAGTTCAGCTAAGTTTTCATTGCTCATTGGTGGGTTTGGTTTAGGTTCTGGGTCGAACTGAGGGAAAAAGGTATAAGGGTTATTGAGAAGGTTTTGAAACTGCCAATCATTGGTCCACCACTCGTCCATTTCTCCTAGAGGTTGGGTATGGATCAGAGGATCTGGAATAGCCGGTTCTAAGTTTATTGGAAGTTGGGTTTCAGCAGGATAAGGGAAGAGGTTGTTATTGATAGGCCTAAGGATATCACAGCTTGCCAGTATACGATCCAATTCCTCCTGCAAGGGCAATTCCTCGGCTTGCCTAGAACTCTCTCCAATTTCCATTTCTACTTGCCTGGAATCTTCCTCAATCTCGATCCCTTTTCCTTTACCCATAGGATTTTCTATTTTGGGAACGTTCCTAGTTGCGGGTTTCCTTCTGCGCACACGCCTCCATCCTACAAATCTTCTTCTTTTCTTAGGCTTTGGTTTCTCCAGAGGTGGAGCTTGGAATTCCATGGGTTCCTCCACATCGGTCAAGTAACCAGTAAAGTCTCTGGAAACTTCCACTTTTACAGGATAGAGATTGAGATTCTGAAGGGCTTCAGATAACTCGTTCATGCTGTTTAGCATATATGCACAAATGCACACAAAATACTAAGTTAAAATAAAATTTCACAGACTAATATTTAGTACAACTATTTAAATATTATTGCACATAGTGCGACTTCTCTAATACATGTTACAACAAAATTCAGAACACACTAGGGATTGTATTTTTTTCTCTTACTAAGTTATTTATTCAAAATAAAGTTTCTACTTGTAGGTGCTATGGGTATCAGTACTGGGTTTAAATATTAGCATTTACTGCTGTAGTGGCTAACATATAAAGATCTGCCCATTTTTCATCTAACTCATCTTCCCATGGTGGTTTATTGCCTATTTCTTGAGTTTCCTTAGGAATCATTACTTCTTTTGGTTGTGACTTCTTTATTTTCTCTTCACTTTTTCTAATAATCCGACTTCTTTTCTTAGGAGAAAGTGGTTTCTCGAACTGTGCCTTACGGACAAATATTCCTTCCTCAGTATCTGTTGGGTATTTTGAGGATGAAGTTCCTTTTTCTTTCGGTGAAGTATCTAATTTATGATAGATATCCGAAAGTCTTTGTTTACCCATACTGTAAACAAATATTCAAATAATAAAACATGTAATCACAAAATGGCAATTAGTAAAATTAAGTATTTTCTAAATACTTAATTGGCTTAAATCAGTGGCTCTGATACCACCTTTTCATGTCATGGCCCCAGCCCCGGTTTGACCCGGTCAGGAGCCGCGGGACAGGAACCCGTGGTATTTATTAATTGATGCCACAGCGGAAGATTTTAACAGGATCTTTTAAAACTTGAAATGCCCGATTATTTTATTTCATAATTCGGGATAAACCCCGTAATTTACAATAGAGAAATTTTACTAGAAAATTCCCTGATTTATTAAAACATGTTTATTCATTTTAACTGAGCCACCTCTTCAAGCTTGTTAGTGCTCCGTGGCACGTTTTTCCTTGACTTACAGCAGGTCGCCTGAAACATGTTTTAAAAAAATATTTTGTCAGCGGGGAAATACTGGTGAATCATTCATTTTGGTAAAATGACACATAGTTATAAATTACAGCATAAGAGCGATAACAATGGCTTCTATCTTATTTTTATCTGGCGCCGTGTCACCTGGTGACGATGGTCATACCACTATTGGGTCTTTCCCCAAGTAGTGACGTTTATCACTGTTAGGAATTATTAGCCTAACCGTGAGAAATTAGTAATGTGCACAATACCCCACTAGCCAGTGATTAAGATAATCACGACTTAATCCCTGTAATTATAACATTTGAAAATACTTGGAGTATTGTAAGACATTTGATAAAAAGAGAATGACTCACATTGCAGATTTACACGGGCAGAGTTTAGCCTACTGATTAGCCTGATAACCTAATTTAAATAACAATGCACACGAACTAGGTCAGTAACTAATACAGCATTTACGATAACTCACGAGATTAAACCCTCACGACAAATGACAAAGTGCAATACTTAAACATCCATCGAATTCACGACAAATGACAAAGTATAAACCCAATTTGAGCAGCACTTAAACATTCATCGGATAGTTTCAATCGATCGGACATTGAATCGTAGCAGCGATCGAGTTAATACCCTTTATTGTAGCAGCGCCTCGCTATTATAACTTGTAATTTCGACTTTTGGACAGTATACTTCGTGATTTTGATTGAAATTTCGACACCAGTGGATTGCTCGTAACCTGCCCTATTTATAGCTGAATTTTGGGTCTTACGCAGCCCGCGTAAGACCACTCTTAACCTTTACGCGGCCCGCGAGGGCACCCTAATCGTAGACTAGGGCTAGCGTGTCACACCTAGGGCTGCCACGTGTGTGACACGTGGCCTGTTCATGCATCCGGAGATTTAATGAGTTGTCGCCGCCCGCGTAAGGCTATGCTTACCCTTACGCGGCCCGCCTGAAACTCTAACTTTTGTTTTTCTTGGTTTTTCATGTGTGTTAGGGTTTCAGGGGTCCGGGTTTTTACTTACGGGTTAGTTTGGGACAATTTTGAAGGTCCTTACATAGACTGTGACTAAACCTGCAACATACGTTAAAACAACGTCAATACAAAAGTATTGGCGAGTATACAAGTTTTGATAGAGTAGCGTAAATAGTTAAAAATGATGCGAATTACCAAATACATATCAGGATACCTCAACATACATGCATATAAGACTGATACTACCAGCTAAGTCACTCGAGCTGCGATTTCGATTGCTATTCATCCTAACTAGACCCCGTCGGGTGCTATAGTACTATACTAGTTAAGGCGGGACCTTGCGAGTATAAGTCCTAACACATATGTAACTAGCATCACGTATAAATATGCATAACAGTTATTCGCAAGTGATGAACAGTTGATTGAATAATTCGTTTGATAAGTTTGATTTGATAGAAACGTATGTTACACCCAAAATGCGATAAAAAGGGGTTCGAGTATACTCATAGTCGGTGTTCGGCAAGCAAACACAACTTGGTTAGATTGAAGGGAGCGCGCCTGAGATTAGCCTGAGTTTAGATTGATAGCGTAAGCGTTGGATAATGCGTTAAATCGGGCAAGGTGTCAATTGATCGGACAGTACTCCGATCGGATGGCAATCCGATCGGGTGGCCGGTCGATCGGGTGACAATTCGCTCGGATGGTCATCCGATCGGGTGACCTTTCGAGTGGATTATTTCTTCCTTTGTAAAGGATGTGTTTGTATATGATGGCTTGACTTTTGAAGTTTTTGTTGGAGCATTTGAAAATAGAGAAGTATCTCTACCTTTCAGGTCGGTCGGTCGATCGAACGGCTGTTCGATCGGGCATCAATCTGATTGGTGGACACTTTAGTGAGAACAAGTTCACAGCAGTTTGTCACTCGATCGGAGTGTAGTCCGATCGGGTGACAATCCGTTTGTACTGAATATGTTGAAAATTGTTTAAGCGTCGAAGTCTAAACACCACATGGTCGGATGGTAGTCCGATCGGGTGACAATCCGATCGGGAAGCAGTCCGTTCAATGTCCAGACTCCAATTTGTTGAAATAAAAGTCAACTGTGGGACCCAAGGTGCAATCCGATCGGATGATAGTCTGATCGGATGACTGTCCTGTCCGTTTGGATGGCTGTCCTGTCCGATCGGATGACGGTCCTGTCCGTTCGGATGATTGTCCTATCCGATCGGATGATTGTCCTGTCCGATCGGACGACAATCCGTCCAAACAATCTAGTCGTCCTTGGCACTTGATTATTTTGAAGGTTTTCGGCGGTTTTGATCGAGACGGTGTCGTGACGTGCTAAACAATAGAAACCCCATTGCGAACCAAGGGACCCGATCAGACAGGAATCACCCAAATCTGACCGGTTTTCTGGTTCGTGACGGTCGTTCTTGGTTAACCCGAAATCGGTTGTCTCTTTGTTAGAAACCAGATCTTGAACCAACACGACACTAAGAATGAGTAGAAGGTCAGTACGAGCTCTGATTCTATCAGTTTTAAGTGCATTGAGCGTAAAAGAGTTGAAAGAAAGTTGGACAACCATCTTTCAATCCTTTAATTCATGAATAGGTGTAGATTTATGCAAAAACATTGTTTAATCTTGTGGAAATCCTTCAGATCTGAGTTGTTCTTGGTGGAATGAGGCCAAAGCTTGAAGTTCATAAGAACTCCATGATGACATCATCCTAGAACACCCCAAATCTGCTGATTTCTCGGTTAAAAGTTAAGATTTAAAGGTGAAAAAGATGAAGAAGTGTGCGTGGATCATAGAAGTACAAGATTTAGGTTGAAAACTTATAAGAATTGCGAGAAATCGAGAGAAAATAGCCCCAAAGCGTGCTGGTCGAGTGAGAGCTGTCACATTACTGTTCAAGTGATGTGACAAGTGCTATTTATAGGCAAGAGAGGAGAGGAGGTGGTGCAGTGATTTGGATCGGATGACAGTCCGATCGGATGGCAGTCCGATCGGATGGCACTCCGACCGGATGGCACTCCGATCGGATGGCACTCCGATCGGATAGCAATCCGATTAAATTGTCATTTGATCCAATGCCTCCGGCGAGTTGAGGTTTGGCGTTTCGTTTCGATCGTTAAGCGTTGCGATAGTTTGCGTATTCATTTTCATCCACATTTTCATATATTTATTATAATTAATCACATAGGGTCGTATATACATATCCATATTTCAAATCTTGCGATAATCGAGTTACGCGTGCCTGCGAGTGCGTTTTTTAGTGCTGTGCTACCTTGCGACACATCACGGCTATCAAGGAGGGTAGAATTGGTCCTCACTCGACATCATCGTGGCTGTCAGCAAGTGCAATGTGATGTGATAGCGATAAAGTATGCGATAATATGCGAAAATACTGCGATATAGCGATGTATGCGATATAGTTACATTATGATCCGAATCTCTGGTGCTAGGCGTAACGAGTATAACGAGTGGTAACAACGCACGAACGTGCGGGTTGTTACAATTATCCATTAGTATATTGAAAGCTATAATTTTTTTATTATTGATATATAAAATTAGATTTATTAAACCCGTGTAATACACGTGGCTTTTTATAGATATACTTTTTTTATTATTTACTATACAAAATTACATTATTCACCCGTGTAATAGATGAGGTTTTTTAAGATATAACTTTTTATTATTTGATATATAAAATTAGATTTATTCAATTTGTACAATACACGGGGTTTTTTTAAGGATATATATTTTTTATTATTTAGTAACGGAAATTACATTTATTCAACTCGTGTAATACACATATTTTTAAAGATGTAACTTTTTTATTATTTGGTATATAAAATTACATTTATTCAACCAGAGTAATAAAGGAGGTTTCTTAAAGATGTATTATTTTATTCTTTAGTAAACAATATTACATTTATTCAACTCGTGTAAAACTAGCGGTTTTAAAGATATAACTTTTTTATTTGGTATATAAAATTATATTTATTCAACCCGTACAATATGGTTCTTATAGATATAACTTTTTATTATTTAATATATAAAATTATATTTATTCAACACGTGCAATAAAAGATGTTTTTAAAGATATATTGTTTTATTATTTAGTATATAAAATTTATTTATTCGACCCGTGTAATACACGGGGTTATAACCTAGTTTATAATAATTTTAAGAGTAAACTGCCATTTTGGTCCCTGTGGTTTGGCCAGTTTTACCACTTTAGTCCAAATCTCAAACTTATTACATCTGGGTCCCTGTGGTTTGCATTTTGTTGCCATTTTAGTCCAAAATCCAAAAACCCTATTTTTTTACTGTTGCAACCTTCTATTTTGTCCTTTAGTGCAAGGGCATTTTGGTCATTTTAATTTACTCTTTTAATAAATTAAAACAAAATTAATTATATTATATATATATATATATATATATATACATACATACAGACATTCACACATTCACACATCCACCATCTCTCCATCCCCAACCTCTCGATCTCTCCATCTCGATCTCCGGCCACCACTTCTGTGAAATCTCTGCCAGACACCATAAAACTACAGAACCTTCTTCATCTTCCCCCAAATCCCAAACCCTGGTTCTCCTGCTCAGCCGCCAGACACCACGTGAAGAACCCGGTGCCACCACCGTCGCCCTCACCGCCTCCACCATTATCATCACTGCCTCCACCCCCTACACCCTCACCTCCTCCTGAATCGGGTTTATTGTTCTTGTGAATCACCTCCTGAATCGGATTTATCACTGCCGACGTTTGTTGCAGGTTGGGGTTGTGGTTTCCGGTGATGGCAGCATTTGGGTAAGCCATTCCACAAACCCCCACATTAGGGTTTATAATGCTTCTCAATCTGGTCAATTAAACATCAGAGATTTATTCTGTCTGTCTTCCAAACACCCTGTTTGGTTTAATCTGAACAAAATCGCATCTGCAGATGAATCGAATAGATGCGAGGAAGCCTTCGCAAAGATTTCAGGGTTTGATCATGATGAAATTCAGACCACTGATATCGATCTCCTTCGGATTATTTCTCTCTCTATTGCTTTCTCTCTCTATAACTGTCTCTCTCTAGATGTATATGTGTTCATTTGTGGTGTGAATGAGTTTGTTTGTTGCTTGTTTGGATGAATAGGCGACTTTTTGTTGTTGATTATCGGTAGTAATTAGGGCTTTTTGGGAGGAGATGTGTCGATCTCCTGTGGGTGTGGGTGGAGGAGTGGTGGCTAGGATAGAAAGAGGGGAGATGAGTGATGGTGGTGGCACTGCAGATCTGGTATGGGTGTGAAGAAGATGATGTTTTATTAGGAAATGATAAAGGGATTATTTATTTTAATTTAATTTAATTAATAATTTGTTATAATAATTCATAAAGGACCATTTTGCCCCTGAAGATAAGGACAAAACAGGGGGGTTGAAATTGGGGATTCTGGTCAAATTTCACTTTTGGACTAAAATGGCAACAAAATGCAAACCACAGAGACCCAGATGTAATAAGTTTGAGATTTGGACTAAAGTGGCAAAACTGGCCAAACCACAGGGACCAAAATGGCAGTTTACTCTAATTTTAAACAAAATACTAGATAAGAATAAATATTTAGATAAGTATAAATGTTTGTTTTTATTATGATCATATTTTTTTTGGAATGTGACTTTCTATGTACTAGACCTATTGGTCACCGGGTTCATGTCGAAGACATTCCCCCGTCAGCCCCACACTCTCGGACGCGATGTTCGATCGGGCCCCGGCCGCCGCGCAAGCTGACTTCCGCCCGGAAACCATACTGCCCCCACACGAGAGACTCGCTGAGGTAACAGCTGGGTAAAACCGGGTTGCCCTCAAGACCGCACCATGCTTCGGTAGGATACGATCCATCATTGGGACGTCCCCCCCCCCCCCCCCTAAGACCACAGTGGGAGTCGAACCGGTGAATAATAATAATAATAATAATAATAATAATAATAATAATAATAATAATAATAATAATTTTAAACAAAAAAACTAGATAAGAATATAAATGTTTGTTTTTATTATGATCATAGTAAATAATAATACTAATTTTTTCCAATAAAATTAGATAAGAATAAATATTTGTTTTTCTATAAATAACTCTAAACAAAAATTTAGATAACGTTTGTTTTTATTATAAGTAGATATATATACTTTGGAATTCATTGATTGAAATTATGGTAAATGAAGAATCAAAGGTTCCCGTTTGATATATACTTAATTAATACTTGTATTATTGTTTTTTTCACTATAATTACATAATTATTCTAGGTCGGGAATATGCTTCTATCAAATTGTAAGTGTTTTTAGAAACATCATTATAAATTTATAATGGTTGGCGTACTGTTATAATTGGTTTAAACTCATCATTTATCGCACATTGCATCAACATGTAGAAAGAACATCATTTTTAAATATAACAATTCCACACTCCATTCAAATGGAATTTAAATAATACCTATTTAGACCTGCGAGCTCGATTAGTAAAGCTCGGTCTCGGGCTCGTTTACTAAACAACTTTAAATAAGGGATAAATTTTATTAAATATTAATAAGAACTAATATTACGCTAAGCAGTGGCAGACCCATGATTTTTTTTTCAATGAGGTCCATTTTATTTAGTGTTCAAAATTTTCATAACAAAACGTTAAATTTTCGGGTCGGTCCTCGTTCTGGTCGGGTCATAGCGAGGTTTGAAATATTAAAAAAAAAACAGGAAAAACAAACTATGCAAGGATTGAACCCATGACCTATTGTTGGTAAAGAGAGAGATTTACCACTACACCATGTTCCCTTTTCTTTCTATGGTGTCCAACTATTGTATTTATGGGGTCCATATACAATTTAATATACCGAATCTACTAATTTTTTTAAAAACATTAGGGGTCCGGGGACCCCGACACACTCTATGTGGGTCCGCCCCTGACGCTAAGGATCGATAATGCTCGATGAGCCTGACGAGCTTCACATGTCAGGCAAAAGCTCGGACTCAATTAATAAACAAGCTTCGTTTTAGGCTCAAGCTTAGCTCCAGCACGATAAGGGTCGGCTCGTTTCGAGCTTTTTCGAAGCCTATCTCAAGCAGCTCACAAGCTCCTCAGCTTGTTTGCACCCCTAAGTATGACTGAATTTATAGCTTTTGGCCAAAGTGTAAAAAAAATACCAAAGATGATTGAAGTACAACATCAAAATACGAAGGGCATGTATAGCTAGAAATATTAAGCAGGAAGCGAAGTAAAAAAGACGTGGTGACATTTTCGTAACTATGATAATTACACTATTGAACAAATAATTACTGTACGAAAACTAAAGTAAAAATAATTACATTGTTTGTAAACTACAGTATAATTATTATTAATCTACTACAGTTTTGTTATAACGTAATTACTCTATTTATAGAAGTTACATAAATGCCATCACGTGAATTTTTCAATCACTTAATTATTTACTCATCGGTTATGTTTTTTCAAAGGGAAAATACAATATGCACCAACATGTAAGCTATCAACAATAAAAGTCGAGTTGTCAACATTTAATTTAATTAGCATATATATGTCTCCTTTGAAAGTTTATGAGTTGTCACATTCGATTTCTAAAAAACCAATAGGTGGAGTGACTAGTGAGAGTGAGTACAACTTTGAGAATTGAGCAAACCTTTAAAATGAACATAATCAAATTCTTAAATATAATATCCAAAAATAAATGTGTGGTGGAGTGGTAAGGGAGAGACTTGAGTTTCCAAGAGACCCAAGTTCAATTCCTGCTTCTCCACATTAGTTTTCAGCGACACCTAATGATGATGGGAGACCAGGCGAGTAGGCGGCGATCGCTAGTCACAGGCTTCTGCCGTAGGTGAGGGTTTTCCCCAGTTCGGAGACGAGTGTATCCCGATGTGATGAATTTCACCAGTAGCCCATTTTAAAAAAAATATATATATCCAAAAATAAATTGACTTTGAAGCCAATAAAACAAATACAATGAGAATTGAGCAAACCTTTAAAATGAACATAATCAATTTGTTAAAGATTATATCCGAAAATAAATTGATTTTTAAGCCAATAAAACAAATACAATGTCAAGACCCAAATTTTCGTCGGACTAGGCGTGATAGAGCCGGAATTCGTATTTTTTTTTTCCATCGAATTTTCATACCCTCACTTATATGATAAAACTCAATATGGTTGAATTACAACTTCTAAAAGCTAAAATGTGCAAGCTTTAAGCCAAATGGGTTAGAACTACATCGTTTGGATTATATAAATTAGAGTTAATTAGACATATAGTCATGTGGTTTGGACATAGTAACACTTTTGGAGTGAACGCTTAGAGTTAATTAGACATATAGTCATGTGGATTAGACATAGTAACAGTTTTGGAGTATAACGCTTAAAAGTTGCAAGTTTGGAGTTTGTGGTTTCGCTTTTTGTAACATTTTTAGAGAGGGAAGTTTTTAAATTATAAAAAGTGGTTGTAAGTGATTGTGAGTGGAGTGGAGAAAAAAATGTTATTGTCCGTATATATATATATATATATTAGGGGACAATATTCATCTCTATAACTTTTTTAATATATTTTGAAAGTAGTTGTGTGTGCATGAGAGAGAAAATGTAATGAGAAAAGTATAAAAAAATATTATTTAATTGAAAAGAGAGAGAGAAAATGTAGTTGTTTTTAATGTAATTATAGGGTAGTTTTGGTGGAAGGATGTGAATGCTCTAACTTTAGTGAACTTTTTATGTTAACATTGAGTAGAATGACCAAAATACCCTTTAACTTAAGAAACAGATTGTAAAAAAATATGAAGACTTGTTATGTATATCCCTACAAATCACGCTTGTAAAAAGGTCAAGGATTGGAAAGGCTGAAACTTTTTCGTTGCCACCAATTAGAGAGGCGGAGATGGTTGTTACCATTGCCACACCATCACTGAATTTCCTTTTTCAAAATCACCGCTTTCATCATCGAAGAATTGACTAGTTTTCGTCGACACCGATCGAAGAGTTATAAGGAGCAATAATTTGCCTGAAAAATTGATTGAAAACTCATACCTAAGAACAAGATGGACAAAAACCCTAGGTATGCCAGTGAAGCAAACCAATGAAAGAACAAATATGTGATATGAAATCGATCAAGATGTGGGTTAATTACATAGATCGTAACTTTGGTTATAAAAGGGTATTTTGGTAAGTCTACCTAACAGAAGTTTGCCTTAGACCCGAAACTTGTTACGAAATCAAAAGTACTAACCATAAGCTTACATATTTTAAGCTTTAGACCCTAAAGATGTTTTATTGCCCAAACCATTAGGATAATCTACGTAATTAACTCTATGAGTTCTTGCTCCCACCGGCCGACTGATGGAAATGGACTGGCTACCGGGAATATTCGTGTTACTTCGTCTCTTTAAGTGGCTTAAAAGTAGGTACACATAATGTATCATGGTGTAAACAAACCATCTTAAATGGGACAAGTGAAAATCACCCGGAGGTACACTATTTCCTTCCACGGTTCTTTTTATTTGTTCTTGTTTAAGCTAGTGTTCTTTGGTTTTGTGTCACAAGTATTTTTTTTCTTTTGTTCCTGTTTTTACTTTATTAAGGGGAATATCACCAAAATAAAATCCACATTTTATCAAAATAAATATAACCTTAAGAGCCAATTAAATAGTCCTGACAATCTTGTCCCAAAGTAGGGGGAACGGGTAGGTTAAGTAACCAGTTTTTTTATTCATTGCGTAGAAATGAATGGCCTAAAATCTATATGCATTGAGAATGAGTTCAAACCATTAAAACATGGTCAACAACATGAGAAAGTTAAGTGATATGTTTAATTACACCTACCGATAACCCTACGTAAACACCAAGGGGCTGTCTGGCAACTTCTGAATTGGTAAGTGTTAAACCAGTAAGAGGTTTGAATAATTAAGTAGTGAACTAGTAAGAGGTGTGAACCATTTATAGTCAGTATAATGCTTAACTGTTCAGAGGCAAATGTCTGACCAATTCAGATAAGAGGTTTTAATCATTCAGACTCAGTATAATGCTTAACCATTCAAAGGCAAATGTCTGAATCATTCAGACATCTGCTCACGAAACAAATAGTCTGAACCATTAAGTGTTGAACCAGTAAGAGGTCAGAACCATTAAAAACCTCATTAAAAGCTAAACAAACAACCCCTAACATATATAGCCTATTAACTAGAGCCATTACAAGTTTACAACCACCACAACCATCGCCACCAACGCAACAACCACCCACATCTCCGCAATCACCACCAATTTACGTCGTAATCACCACCAACCATCGTCATTGTTGTAACCACAATGCATAAAACAACCATTGTCCACTACTAAAAGCTGGACGAGTTTGGACAACTGTTTCGTTGGAAATTTGTCAGAGAATTGGTTACCAACGAGTTTCTGACAAACTAATTTTGTACCAAAAATACTCATGTGATAACAATTTCCGACGATTTTTCAACGAAATATGCATCTTTTGTTTTTGTAATGTGTTCTCCGTCGAAATAGTTATATAAAAAAAGTATCTATATATTTTCTCGGAATGTTTGCTGCCTGCATATCAATTAATTTGTGAAGGAAATTAAAAGAAATAGAATATATTAAGTTGTGAAGGAAATTGAAAGAAAAAAATTGTTTATATGATAGGAGACGAGTGGAAATATGGGTAAGTGTTTAGGGGTATTATGGTCTTTTTACACAAAAATAATTAAAAAAATCCCAATATAAACCGGTAAGGATGAGCAAATGGTATCGGGTATCAGTTCGGAACCAATACCGGTACCGAATTTCACGAACCGAAATATTTTTGGTACCGACTCGGTACCAACATTTGGCATTTTCGGTATTAGTATGATACGATACCGGTATTTACCAATTTTTACCTTAAAATACCAGTCCGTACCGGTACCGAACCATACCGTGTATTTTCAGCAGTGTTGCAAAAATCGCGACTAGTCGGCGATTAATCGGCGACTAGTCGCTAGTCGGACCTCTACTGAGTAATTCTTCACTAATCAGTGAAAAAATCGCTAGTCGGCCTAGTCGGCCCTAATCGGCCCTAGTCGGCCCTAATCGCGACTAGTCGGTCGGAAAAAATCGGGAAAAAACAAAAAAAATCGGAAAAAAATCAGAAAAAATCGGAAAAAATCGGAAAAAACACATATTCCGGCCAAAACCTCCCAGATTCCGGTCAAAACTTGTCCACTTAAAAAAATTACGTATAAAAATATATGTATATATGTATAAAAACTTAAAATTATACATAAAAAGTCCGATCCGATTAATCCCGATTAATCCCGAGTAATCCCGAGTAGTCGCTAGTCCCTACCTCACCGACCCGCTAGCGACTAGCGAGTTCTCTAACCTTGATTTTCAGTATTGATACCAATATCCAGTTTTTAGATTTTCGGTACATGTTTACCGATACCGATTGATACCGAAACATGCGTTAATAAGCATGGTTGTAAAAATCCCGACTAGGCGCCGATTAATTGTCGATTAATCTTGATTAATTTCTGATTAATTACAATTAATCGCGATTATATCATATTAATTCCCGATTAATCCCGATTAATCGCTAGTTTCCACCCATATTGGCCGACTAGCAACTAGCGATTTCTACTACCATAAACGAGAAGCAAATGAAACCAAATGACTTAAAAAGTCAAATTTGTACTTGTGGATTAAAGTGATTATTATATTTCGTCATTGACTAAAACCATATTTTAGTCTGTGTTTTAAATCTAGATTCTTAAACTGACACAACACAAGAATGCTATAAAATACCACTTGTAGTCTTACTCTACTCCCAATACAGTCGTCTTAATAATCACCACCACAACCTGGTCAGAGATGGAGCCAACGAGAGACTCCATGGAAGAAGGATTACTTGTGAAACAAAAAGATGAGAGATTAACATGGAGTGTGTTGGTGACGGAGATGAAGAAGTTAGGATATGTTGCAGGTCCGATGGTGGCGGTAACTCTATCGCAGTACTTGCTGCAGGTTATCTCTGTTATGATGGTCGGTCATCTCGGCGAACTTGCTCTTTCTAGCACCTCTATTGCTATCTCCCTTTCTGGTGTCACAGGATTCAGCCTAATGGTCAGTTCTCTCCCTCCCTCTTAGTTGCTAATAAAAAGTTCCGGTATTGTATACTGGGTGAGGCTAAACGTACACCTGTATATTTAACGCATCATTCTATGTAGAAAAAAGTAGAGAGGTGATCTGACTTATTTAGTAGGAAGACGGGATAACATTCAGTAAAACCATAAGAGGGTACGATTGACATGACTTTTTTTTCCGGCGAAATTGAAAAATAATTTGATGTTCCCAAATTATCATTTTAAAAAAAAATCTTTTGGGTCCCTCAAAAGTTTTCTTCTAAATAAAAGTAAAAAAAATAATTAGAAAATATATGTTGCTAAACATACCTCTCTCACAGAACATAAGCGACGGCCCACTATTAAAATATAAATTCCCTCTACGTTAAAAAAATGGTAGTTTTAGTCACACTATTTTGTCGTTAGATGTTGTCCATATTGAAAATGTAGCTAACCGTGAACATCATGTTCCTAAATTATCATTTTTTTTAAAATCTTTTGGAGCCCTCAAAAGTCTTTTTCCCATTTGGGCATGTCTATTCACACACCCATGTTGTCTATCCACATACCCCCCAGTGTCGAGCTGTGGCCAGAGCGTTTTGGTCCGGTTAACCAGACAAAGACTGACGGGTGTCTGACGGGTCTGTTGACCGGACCAAAACGCCGAGCTTTGGCCGCGTTCTGGTCCTGTCAACCAGACAAAGTTTTTGTCTTTGTCTGTTAACCAGACACTCATCAGTCTTTGTCTGGTTAACCGGACCAAAACGCCGCGCTCTGGCCACAGCTCGACACTGGGGGGTGTGTGAATAGACAAAGGGGTAGGTGGGGGTGTGTGAATAGCAAAACCCTTTTTTATATTCAACACCTTGAGGAGCAAGTAGAATAGCCTACCAAATATAATTAAAATATAATGTAAGACAGGAAGTAAAATCAAGTTGGTTTGACTAGACACTTGTCGACAAGTTTTGATATTTCCTCGAAATTCATTTGTATCTGGCATGTGAAGTTATCATTCCTATCACATCTGTTGTCAACATAAATTAAAGTGTGTGCATTATTAGAGCTTATCAAGACTAAAAGAATTACGAAGTCAACATCAATAGCACACCATGCTAATCCAAATTGAATTCTTCAATCATGGATTAAAGTTATCTGTTTTGTTAGTGTTTTGATCAGTATGTTTGGTCGAAGGGAATGTGTTTGAAGGATTGGGATTAAAAGCCATAGAACTGGGAATCCTCCATACCCATTCCTAATCTATTATGTTATTAAACACACACTATAAAAATATTGACTGTAGATAGAGGTGTGAATTCCTAAGATGACACAATCCTAACACGAAATTTATGGGTTTGGGTCAACTTTGGGTAGAACCTACAAACACGTTTAGCTCAGCGGGTCGTGTTCGTGTCGACCTAGCTGGTTCATGAATTCACCCATTTAATGTTGCATACTACAAAAAATATGTTATAAATTGATTGAGTAATTCATATAAAAATTTTTAAAATAAAAGATGAACCAATTTCGAAATTTTAAATTGATTGAGGAGTTTTTTTACATTGATATATTTTTTAGTAAATTTGCAATTTTAGAGTATTCATATTGAAAAGATAAAAAAGAATAAAAATCTTGGGTTAAACGGATTGTGTTTGTTTCAACTGAAGAAAACTCGGAGCCATGTTTGGGTTCACGTGTTTGACACAATTTTTGGATTCTTGTCATGTTCAGGGTTGTGTTGAGTTTAACCCGCCTGCCCACGAACATGACTCATTTAACAACCCAGACTACAAACCAAATGCCACCTTAGTTTGACTTGCTTGGTTTTTTTAATAGATGGGGATGTCTAGTGCTTTGGAAACTTTATGTGGACAGGCTTATGGAGCTCAACAATACGCAAAAGTTGGAATTCAGACTTACACTGCTATTTTCTCACTTTTGATTGTTGGCATTCCTCTTGCAATCTTTTGGAGATATACTGGACCATTACTCATTCTTATCGGTCAAAGCCCTTCGATTTCAAATGAGGCCGGAAAATTCATCACATGGCTCATTCCTGCACTTTTCGCTTATGCAATTCTTCAACCACTTGTTAGATATTTCCAAATGCAAAGCATGCTATTACCCATGCTTGCCAGCTCAATAGGTGCTTTATGCCTACACATTCCTCTTTGTTGGGCCCTTGTGTTTAAAACTAATTTGGGGAACATTGGAGGAGCAATATCAATGGGGGTTGCCATGTGGGCAAATGTTGTTTTCCTCTTGTTTTACATGAACTACGCCCCCTCGTGTGCAAAAACGCGTGCTCCAATCTCACTTGAAGTGTTTCGTGGGATGAAACAGTTTTTTAGCTTTGCTATCCCGTCAGCTGTCATGATTTGGTAAATCTTGTCTATCCTCACATGTTTACATTTTAATATGCTCGTTTAATCGGGTGATTTATCTGTATACATTTTCAGCCTCGAATGGTGGTCATACGAGCTTCTAGTTTTGCTGTCCGGGCTTCTGCCAAATCCAGAGCTTGAAACTTCAGTTCTCGCTGTGTGGTATGATATCTATCATAACTTCATTGTTTTGTTATATGCATTTTCAGCACTCGACTTTGCGATGATATTTTCTCATGCATTTCTTGAACAGTCTTAACACAATTGCAACACTCTATGCTATACCTTTTGGATTTGGTGCTGGTGCTAGGTTTGTCCTTATTCATGTTGATAACATATGTATCTATATGTATGCAATTGTATGTATTGTATATGACTAATATGCCATTATTGATGATGCGGCTGCCTTTCTTTTCCAGCACTAGAGTCTCAAATGAACTAGGAGCCGGGAATCCAAAGGGGGCTCGTGTGGCTGTCCAAGCCATTTTGATCATATCAGTCGTCGAGACAGCTATAGTCACCACAACTGTTTTTGCCAGTAGGCGTGTTTTTGGATACATTTTCACAAATGAGAAGGAAGTTGTTGATTATGTCACAAGAATGGTTCCTCTTCTCTGTTTAAACATTATAGCGGATAGCATCCAGGGAGCCCTTTCAGGTTATAACACCTACTCATCCTCTTTACATTTGTTATATGTTACGCACATGTTTTTTGTGTGTGCGTGTGTGTTTTATAGTATAAAGATGAAGGTTTGTTGTTTGTTTATCGATGAAATAGGCGTTGCAAGGGGTGTGGGGTGGCAGCATTTAGCGGCATACGTGAATCTTGCTGCATATTATCTTGTTGGAATCCCGGTTGCTGCATTATTAGGATTCCGAACCTCACTGAGAGGAGAGGGCTTGTGGATAGGAATACTACTAGGTGCCATCATTCAAGTTATCCTACTTTCAGTTGTTACAGTTTGTACCAATTATGAAAAACAGGTATTGCCTTATCTTCATCTACTTTCAATTCCTTTTTCCGGTATATTCATATGAATTACACGAACATATTCGTGTAGTGTCGTCGGAAATGTCTTGGCATTTACAAATCTGATACGCTTTGTAAGAAAACAAAGTGGATACGCGGAAATAAAGTAGATACTTAGACAACATTTTCACGTATAAATATAAAAAAAAAAGTAATTTGTAGGTCATGTTTGTAGATTTAAGATATTTATGATAATGATACATGAACATAAAATAGAGACACAAAAGAAGTGAAACTTGACTTCATATAGAACTAATAATTCCTTTGTACATAATGTGGAACCTATATGTTGAGCTAATGAGTCTGGTTAATGGGTACAGGCAATAAAGGCGAGGGAGAGACTATTTGAAGAAGAATGTACAACAGAAGATAGAACGATTTGAACTCAAAACTCTACAATTTTCTGCTGGTGCACTCTGACAATAGATGAAATTGTTATTTAAAAATTTTGATAACAGAAGATGTTATATCTATATATAAAATGATGTCTACCTGAAAATCATAACCTTAATAAAAATAAGAGTTAATTGCCCGGATAGTCCCTGTGGTTTACCATTTTTTCACTTTTAGTCCACACCTTTTCAAAATAGCATGTATAGTCCCTGTGGTTTAACAAACTGTTACTCGGATAGTCCCTGTAATGGATGGGCGTTAAATAATTCAGTTAAGTGGGTGTAAAATTATAAAAATACCCTTGGTCCATCTCTCACTTTACTCTCTCTATCATCAGACACATCTCTCAAACTTCAATTGACACTAGAATCCAACCTCTGCAACTTCAACTGATGCTTGAACTTGTTAATGAAATCATCAGCCTTAGCATCAACTTCCACGTCATCATCCTCCGCTGCCTTTCGCTCTCTCACGGTGGCCGTCCGGCGAGCCTCCACAATCTTATCCTCCTCAAAATGTGCAAATGCAGGCTTCAAACTCGCTGATTTCTTCATCTTCGCCGGTAACTTCACCGGAACTTCACGGACGCCGGTAAAGTATCCGACTTTGTCCGGGTAATCTTGCTGTAAACCTCATCCAAATTGTCAAAATTATCAGTTTCTTCATCATGGGTCTCCACAAAATCCGCATCAAACTTCGGTGGGGATTCATTTTCCATCCGGGTCGGGTCAAACTCGAATCTTTTTAAGTTTGCAGAAACCGGTTGTGAATCTTGATCAGTGAAAGTCTCCTCATCCACCGGTGGGGTGCCCTTTTCAATATGGGTCGGGCAATTAACTGAAGTTGCAGAGGTTGCTCTTTTGTCAGGTATAAGGATCAGGGGCGGACCTGTAGTGTAAACGGGCGTAGCCCGGCTACGGCTCAAGTTTTTACGAGTAGTTTAAAAAAAAAATTTCCGATTTTTATACACAGGACACCCCTAAAAAATTTTGGGATACCCCTGAGTTGAAGTTCTAGTTCCGCCATTGATAAGGATGGTATAAGTGGTGATAGACTGATATCATTGGTGATAGTGGTGGTGGCTTTTTAAAGGAGAGATGGAGTAGAGAGATAGAGTAAAGTGAGAGATGGACCAAGGGTATTTTTATAATTTTACACCCACTTAACTGAATTATTTAACGCCCATCTATTACAGGGACTATCCGAGTAACAGTTTGTTAAACCACAGGGACTATACATGCTATTTTGAAAAGGTGTGGACTAAAGGTGAAAAAATGGTAAACCACAGGAGCTATCCGGACAATTAACTCTAAAAATAATGTATAAAAGAATTCTCATTGTTACAACCCAGTAACATAAATTTTGATAACAGATGCTGTGATATCTATATATAAAATGTTGTCCACCTGAAAATCATAACATTAATTAAAATTATGTGTAAAAGAATTCTCATGTTACACCCCAATAACATAAATACTCAGTGGCGGACCCATGATTTTTTTCTTGGGGGTGCGGAAAATTTTTAAAGATTTTAGACCCCTAGCTATATAAAAAAAATTGGTTCATAGCGAGTCGGATCGGGTCGGGTCGGGTCATGTAAAACAAGTAAAACAAACAAACAAAGTTTCATAGCGGTTTGAATCAGATCGGGTCGTGACCATTTGAATTTCAATCCCTAGTAATTGTTATTTACCAACCAACAATCATATAATCAACAAAACCACCCAACTAAAAACTAGAACTCAAAAATACATAAAAACATATAAAATTTTAAACCTTTTTAACAAATATATATATCTGTTTCTAGAAAAAAACCCAATAAAACATCAAAACAAATCGAATTACCTATTTAAGTTCAATTTTTGAATTTCATCTTTTCAAACCCTATACTAGAATCATATAATCAATAAGAAATTAAGAAACAACAAACTCATACTATAAAGACTAGAACAACCCCAAATAACCTCAAAACACATAAAAGCTTAAACTTTTTTAACCCATCCTAAAATCCTATTATCTCATGACTCTTGAACAAAATCGCATAACATCAAAATAAAAAAACAAAACAAAACTTGTACCTCTCAGGGGCGGCCTGAATTAACTAGTTTGCAACCGGAATTTTGTAGTCGCCGGCCGGAATTATGCTGGTGAGGCAGAGGGAGGGCGGGAGTCGCTGGCAAGTGGCAGCGATTTGGATTTTTTTTTAATTATGTGAACTGATTTTGTTTAACAAAACTAGTAGTTGGGTTGGGCTTGAATGGGTTTTAAGTTATTGGGGTTGATGGATTGAATTTAAGTTTTATTAAAGAGGTTAGTGGGCTAACTTGTTTACATAATTTGATCGGGTTACAATCCGTGTTCACAATTTTTTTGTATAAATTCCTAACATTTTTTTCTAAGTGGTGTGGACGAAAATATCCAAGGGGTGCGGTCGGAATTTTTCAAGGGGTGCGGATGAAAATTTCCAAGGGGTGCGGTCGGGATTTTTCACGAAAAATACCACTATTTTTTTTTCAAGGGGTGCGGCCGCCCACCCACCCCTTAAGGTGAGTCCGCCACTGTAAATACTTACTCATGTTATGCAAAATTTTCAGCTTCGGTTACTAAAAATGGCGTACGTCATCATCTCCCACTGACATAGGAAGGGAGATAAATCACGTGTCTCGAGTAAACCGAGTGGTGTCAGAATTTGATCCCTAGACCTTCTCGACAACAAATTCTCACCTCCTTACCACTAGAGCACTATTTCAGGGACAACAACTTTGGCTATTAAGTATTATAAAATACGGTTATGCTTCATGTTTTTTACTCACTTAGTCGTCACCGTTTTGTCCTTGCCTCGATGGCATGGATATCTGAACGCTAACAAAAAACCAAAGAAAATACGGTGTAGTGGGTTTAAGTTTTAGGTCTTTGGACACTTGTCACTCTATAATGTTTTCTTACACTTCTTATTTTTTGGAGGATTTGTAAAATAACTTTAACCCATTTATTTTACTCACTTAGTCATCACCGTTTTGTCCTTGCCTCGATGGCATGGATATCTGAACGTTAACAAAAAACCAAAGAAAATACGGTGTAGTGGGTTTAAGTTTTAGGTCTTTGGACACTTGTCACTCTATAATGTTTTCTTACACTTCTTATTTTTTGGAGGATTTGTAAAATAACTTTAACCCATTTATAACTATTTTAAAAGACAAAGTGGGTTTCCACCGGCTGTGCCTCCTCCCCTTAAAGTTTCATAAAGTTACAATGTAAGCCCCTTACTTTTAATAACCTTAAAGTTTTAGAAAATAATAATTTTAGTCCCTAAACTGCTATTTTATTTTATGAGTTTTGTAAATTAATTCCTTAGATTTCTAATATTCCAACTTACCATTATACCATATATATTATACGTTTTAACCTATTATTTTCTTCAATAACTTTCGTTCACTAATTTCGTTTTTAAAGAACTAATTTGTCGCTAACATCCTTGAGTTTCTAACTTTCAAGTTTACCCCTTTCGTTCATTTACTTTAAAAAAATAATATTTTTATTTACGCGTCGGTATTAATTTAAGTTGGTTTACGTTTAGACGTAAACGTTTTTAGTTTCTAAGTTTCGAGCTTACCCCTTTTGTTCCTTTACTTTAAAGAATTAATATTTTTTTATGTACGTGTTGGTATAAATTCGAGTTGATTTATGTTAGATGTAAACCTTTTTTTGGAAACGAGCCAACTCTATATGTTTCCGTGTTTATTTTATGTACACAGTTGGTGTACGTTTTGACGTAAATTTTGTTCTAGCCCAAGCCGGGTTAAATATGATACCTTATCATTTGACGGTATATACTCAAGTTGCTCTATGTTTCAACCTCACGCGACGCAAGACAAGTAAAATTACAATATTATTATTATTATTATTATTATTATTATTATTATTATTATTATTATTATTATATATCAACGCTAAAGACCAAAGTTGTTAACGTTTACACCTTCCAACTTTGGTCCTTTCACTTTACAAAACACTTATGGTTACCCTTTTGTGATTTCTATTCACGCTTTATGTTTCTTTGGTGCGTTACGTTATAACTGTACGACACCAATTTGATTTACATTAAGTTTTGATTCAACCGCAATACTTATATAGGTTACACGGAGTTGAACCGAGTACGTTGAAAAAACATATGTTTTCATATGGTTAACATATGACATAACGCTTGGATAATCTATTAAATGTTTGCAGCCCGCGGGTCATGTTAGACCAAGGGGTATGGGGGCCGGCTTAGGCCCGACGAAGCCCGGCGCCGGTCCCCCACACCGCCCCCTTGGCCCGTGATGTTAAAACCGGCGTGCCCAAGACGTTTATGACGGGCCCATGTTTTCAAAATAATGCCGTTAACCAACGGCTATAATTAAAAAAAAACTTTTAAAGTTTAAATAAATACCCTCCTTTCAACCATTTTTATACAATTTTCTCCCATTCTTCTCCCATTCTCATCCATTTTTATAAAAAAACACTCCCCTTTTTTTATACAAATCATGAATCCATTCAACCCGAACAACCCCAACCCGAACAATCCCAACCCGAACCAACCTAACTTTTTTTCGAGTCCCGCTTACACTCCGACTATGGATCCTTCGTGGGGGTCTCCACAATTTACGTTTTCGGGTTACCAACAATCACCCAACGCCTTCTCACAAATGTCCCAAGTTCAACAAATGCAACAATTTCAAGCACTCCAACAATTCATGCAACGCAACTCGTTTCAACTTGAACAATCCCAACCGCAACAATTCATGGACGTCGTAGTTTGTTTAGGTTTTTAATTGTATCGTAATTTTTTTTTCGTTTTTATGTTTTCCGTTTCTAAGATTAGTAATTTTTATTTTTAGAAAATGTAATTTTTTTATGTTATGAAATGAATTTATTTATGTTATTTTATGTTGTATTTTTTAATTTTTATGAACTTTATATTAAGTTAACAAAAAAAAACTTTAGAAAATTATAAAATAATTACGTGGGGTAGCTCCATCATCCACCCCTCAAATTGGGAGAAGGCCCATCCTCCATGAGATGATGATGCGGCGCCTGACCATCCTCATGGGATTAGCCTCCCTGTACCCACTAGTCTTACTGGTTTATACATATAAAGTTGGGGCCTTTCCGTTTTCTTCAAAGCGTCTTCTCTCCCTCCAAAATCCTCTCATATTCCCTTACACGCTTCCTCATACTCGCTTCATGATTAGGGTTTCATCAACATTCTCTCACCATTAATCTCTTCTTCATCCATCGATCTTCACCGGCGAAATGCCTCTGTTCTTGTCCGACGAAGAGTACGCTCGCTGCAACCACGATCCATCTCTGATCACACAAAAAGCCGATGCGTACATCAGAGAGTTACACAATCAACTCGACACTGAAAAATCTCAACACGATGCTGCATCCGTAACCGCCGAACAAACGTGTTCGCTTCTCGAGCACAAGTATGTTTCTCTCAAATCGGAATTCGATACGTTGCAAGCGCAATGTTCGCAACTCAGTTCTAGTTTAGAAGAACGTGTGTCGGAAGTCGCTCAGATTCAAGCGGATAAACACCAGATTTATCTTCAATCGGTAGTTGTTTGTTCTCTTTCTCTGTATTTATGTTTATTTTGGTATTGTTATAGCAAATGAAGGTGTAAATATGGTGGATAGTTAATTAGTTATGTTAGGTATTTATTTATTATATTTTGTTACATTTTGTTTGATGTTATTTGAAATTTACTAGTGTTATGTTATTATGGACACTCGATTGGAACTTGTATACTTTTAGAATGCATTTAAGTGTGGGCAGATTGAAAGGAAATGTGCTGTTGGCTTAGATTTGTACACGTAAGAAATGAAAGTTATGGAAGTTTCTTCGCAATGTATTTAAGCGCGATGTGTACAATTTATATATGCTATGATCAATTGCATATACTCTTGAACTATGTTTGTAATTTTTTTGACAATATTAGCTATGCTAGTCCGGATGTGTCTTGCTAGCTTTAGTTGAGAGTCTTGATTAACATTTGAAGTCATTTGGGGTCTAATAGCTTCTGTCAGTATTCAATAACTCTTGTACTCAGAATTGGTATTCTTTTGGTCTGATTTGTTCATAGTTATGTTTTTAGCAGTTTTTTAGAAGATACAATTTGTTCCAAGTAGTTTGAGATTTAATATTTCAAGAGGGAGTGGGCATTATTATAATATTTTTTAGTTCTTTACTTCTTTTTGAGGCTTCTAATCTTTAAATGAAGTTAATGTCAAACGATAGATTTATGTTTCATAAATACTTGTCTTCTTGCTCATCTTTGTTTACACAGTAAATTAGTAAAAATGTACCTTAAATTGAAAAAAACAGTATTCAAGTTTTTTCACTTTACATGAGTTACTTTTCATGACACTTGAAATATTGCTGAGAAGACATTTTTATTTGTAAATATTCTGATCTAATTGCTTTTGTTTAGATTGGTAAAGATGGCGAGATTGAGAGGCTTTCACTGGAAACATCAGAGCTACAAAAATCCAAAAGTCAACTGCTACAGCTGATCGAACATAAAGATTTGGAGATTAACGAGAAGAATTCTAGCATCAAGGGTTATCTTGACAAGATTGTTTCTATGACCGACAATGCTTCTTCTAAAGATTCTCGGATTATCGAACTGGAAGCCGAGCATGCACGTATGCACGCTTCTTCAGCTCGTTTGACTCAAGAGAAAGAATTAGTCGAGAGACATAACCTTTGGCTTAATGACGAGTTGACCACCAAAGTCAACAGTCTTCTGGAGCTAAGAAAGGTACATAATGAACTAGAGGCTGATATGTCATCTAAGCTTGCAGAACTTGAAAGAAAGTACAATGAAACTTCTAGCTCGTTGAAGTGGAAGGATGATAGAGTCAACGAACTCGAGTCAAAGCTTGAAGCCTTACAGGTAGGGGTGTCATTGGTTTGGTTTATGTTTTATCCGGTTTCAATATTTGTACCCCAAATCAAAAAACCATACCAAATCATGAATATGTAATCCGAACCAAATTTCGGTAAAACCAATTTCAACCAAATTCAACCGAATTAAACCTAAGTACCTTTTTTTCCTAATTTATATTCCTATTTGTGTTCCGAACAACAAGTCAACTACTAATTTAAACCAAATAAGCAAACCACACAACATATTAATCAAAGAAAGTTTCAAAGCAAACAATAAAATAAATAATTCCAGAAAATAGTCTTACACCCAAACACCTCAAAACACAACAATGAATGGGCTTTATATTGATTTGGGCTTTAGAATTGGAATTGGGCTAATAAATTTTATATGGTTTATTAAATATCATTATTTTTATTCAACAACTAATTAGATTAACTGTTTATTCGGTTATCCAAATGAACCAAAAAAAGAAAAAGTGGAACCAAACACCGAATCAAAAACCAAATTCACAATTCGGTTTTGGTTAAGAACCAAACCGAACACTGAATTCGTTATTCGGATTGGTTTTTTTTTTGGCTACGGTTACGGTTCGTTTATGGTTTTTATTCGGTTTTTTCTCAACACCTCTACTTACAGGCTGAGATATGCTCATCTAAAGAGATGGCTGCTGCAACTGAAGAGCGGTTGTCTACTGAGCTGTCGACTGTAAACAAACTTGTTGAACTATACAAAGAGAATTCAGACGAGTGGTCGAAAAAGTCCGGAGAGCTTGAAGGTGTTATCAAGGCTTTAGAGACACACGCAAGTCAACTTGAAAAAGATTATAAAGAACGCCTTTCTAACGAAACATCTGCAAGAATACAATTCGAAACTGAAGTTTCACTTTTGAAAGAAAAGTTTCAACAGTGTGAAAAAGAATTGGAAAGTTACCGAAATTCGGACCATAATCTTCTTCAGCTTAGCAGTTTCAACACTAAAGCATATGAAGATAATAATAATAATAATAATCTAATGCTTGTTCCCAGTGTTCCGGCAGGTATTTCAGGTACAGCACTAGCTGCTTCTCTTCTTCGTGACGGTTGGAGTTTAGTTAAAATGTACGAGAAGTACCAAGAAGCTGTTGATGCTTTGAGGCACGAGCAATTCGGAAGAAAACATTCACAATCAGTGCTAGAACGTGTTTTGCATGAAATAGAAGAGAAAGCTGAGGTCATATTAGATGAACGTGCAGAACACGAAAGAATGCTTGAAGCGTACACTACGTTAAATGAAAAGCTGCAGCATTCTCTTTCTGAACAAACTGTTCTTGAGAAAACCGCTCAAGAGTTGAAGGCTGAAGTAAAAAAACACAAACGTGACTATGGTTTAGCTCAAAAAGAAAACAACGATCTTCAGAAACAGGTGACGGTTTTATTGAAAGAATGTCGTGACGTACAAATTCGTTGTGGGTCCGTCAATAACGATTCTGTTGAAGTTCAGATGGATGTTAATTTGGATTCTGATGATGGTTTCTCTGACCGGATGTTGACTTTTAAGGATATAAACGGTTTAGTTGAGCAGAATGTACAGCTTCGGGGTGTAGTTCGTCTTTTAACTGAGCAAATCGAGACTAAAGAAGTTGAGTTAAAGGAGAATTTCGAGAAGGAATTTCAAAAACAGTGTAAAGAAACTGCTTCTAAAGTTGATGCGGTATTGGCTAGAGCCGAAGAACAAACACAAATGATCGACTCACTTCATACTTCTGTTGCTATGTACAAGAAGTTATATGAAGAAGAACATAAACGACACGTTCCTCGACTACAATCTTCAGATCCCGCACCAGTTGACGTAAGAAACATTGTTCGACAATCTGAAGCTTTTTATGATTCTTCTTCAAAAAAGGCAAAGGAAAAGGCGTATGAAAGGATAAAGCTTCTAGAAGAAGAGATAACAGGTATTAGAAGCGAGATCATTACATTAAGGTCAGAACGTGACAAGTTGACTTCAGAGTCAACTTTTGCTAATGAGAAACTCGATAGATTTATGAAAGATTTGGACCGTCAACGGGAAGAAATGAACGGTGTTATAGCGCGAAATGTTGAATTCTCACAGTTGATAGTTGATTACCAAAGAAAGATACGTGAAGCTTCTGAATCGTTGCATATCGCAGAAGACTTGTCACGCAAGCTAAACATGGAGGTCTCGGTTTTAAAACGTGAAAAAGAAATATTAATAAATTCTGAAAAACGAGCGTTTGAGGAGGTTCGTAGTACGTCGGAAAGAGTTCATCAGTTGCAAACTACTTTGAATACAATTCAAAGTGCTGAAGAGGTGCGGGAAGAATCTAGAAATGCTCAGCGTTTAAGTCAAGAGAATTACGTTAAAAGAACCGAACGGGATGTGGCTGAGGCGAAAAACGAGCTTCAAAAAGAACGGGATAACATTCGTAAGCTAACACTCGAGCATGAATCAGCTATGCAAGGGTCCATGCAGAGAATCGAGGAAATGGGAAAAGAATTAGCTAACGCGTTACATGCTGTTGCGGTTGCTAATACTCGCGCTTCTGCTGCCGAAGAACGTGTATCTCAGTTTGAGAAAACGAAGAGTTCGGAAACAAGCATTGGAAATGATGATACGTCAAAAGGCGATGTGGCTGTGTTGAAGGAGGAGATTGAGAAACTGAAAGCAGAAGCTAAATCGGATAAAGACCACATGTTGCAGTATAAGAGATTAGCACAAGTGAATGAATCTGCGTTAAAAGAAATGGAAATCCGACACGAACGGTTTAAATCCGAGGCGGAAAAGGTGAAGAAGTCGTTAGAAGATGAAGTTTTATCATTAAAAGAGCAGGTTAATCAGCTTCAAGACGGTTATATCTCAAAGGAAAAAGAAGCAGCTTCTGCTGTTTTATCACAGGAACACGCTCTTGCATCTTCAACGTCTGAGGTTTTTAAGTTACGGGAAGAAATTACCGCAAAAACGTTGAGTGTAGACAGTTTAGAGTCACGAATGTCAGCCATGAAAGATGAGTTGGAGAAAGAGCACCAACGATGGCGTATTGCTCAAGACAATTACGAAAGGCAGGTTATATTGCAGTCTGAAACGATTCAAGAGTTGACTAAAACATCACAAGAGTTAACCTTAATTAACGAAAAGTTATCCGAACTCCAGAAAGTATCCGACATACTAAAAACCGAAAACGACGAGCTAAAAACCAAGTGGGAGACTGAAAAGTCGGTTCTAGAAGAGTCCAAAGATAAAGCAGAGAAAAAGTTTAACGAAGTTAACGAACAAAACAAAATATTGCATGATCAACTCGAAGCATTGCACATCAAGCTTGCAGGTTCCGGTGCGCAAACTTCTGATGATGGTGGGTTACAGAACGTGGTGAAGTATTTGAGGCGGTCAAAAGAGATTGCGGAGACCGAAATCTCGTTATTAAAGCAGGAAAGGCTACGGTTACAGTCACAGCTCGAGGCTGCTATGAAGGCCGAATCAGAAGCTCAAGCGTTACTTCGTACTGAACGGGATAATTCTCGATCAGTGCATTTCACAGAGGATGAGTTTAAAGCGTTACAGGTTCAAGTTAGAGAAATGAATTTGCTTCGAGAAAGTAATGTACAGCTTAGAGAAGAAAATCGTCACAATTTTGAAGAATGTCAAAAATTACGTCAACTGTTTCAAGATGCTAAAATTGAAGTCGAGAATTTGAACGGCTTGATTGTCGAAAGTCAAAACGAAGTGGAAGGTTTTAAGAGAGAAATAGAAATGCAAAAGAACATGAAAGATCGTGAAGATTATGTTCGATTGCAAGTGGATTTCCAACAGATAAACGTGAAATTATCTGAGAAAAATGGACAATTGGAGGAGATTAAGAAACGTGTTTCCGAAAAACAAGACGTGATAATACGGTTGGAGCAGGATCTTGAAAGAAGCAAAGTGGAATTAGATGTACGAGAGTCGAAGATAAACAACGTTGTGCAAACTGAGAGTTTGTTAAAAACAGAAGTTGACAAACAGAAGAGACTCATTTATCAGTTGAAACGCAGATGCGAGAATTTGGCGAAAGAAAAGGAGGAAACATTGAAGAAGAATCAAGAACTTTCTGACGAGTTAGTTAAAAGAAGCAACGTAGACAGTGTGGGTGAACTAGCAGAGAAAGATACACGAATTCAGATGCTTGAAAAAACGGTTGAGAAGTTACGAGACGAGTCTAGAGAAAAAGAAGAAAAAGATACGAGAATACAGATGCTGGAGAAAATTGTCGAAAGGCTAAGAGATGATGTCAAAAAGGGTAAAGAAGAAGTCCGGATTGAAAAAGCGAAGAATCAAAATACCGATAATGTAATTCGCGAAGAACCGAAAGTTGAACCACGTAAGCTTGCACGAAAGTTAATCCGGCCTAGTATTGTAAAGCCGGAGCAACCGAAGGGTGATGCGGATATGTCAGATGCCATTGATACTAATGTCCAGTCCTCTGTACGCAAACGCCCGTCTACTGCAGAAGGACCGGAAGAATCAAATGATGTCAGCGTTGCTGACGTGGCGCCACCTCAAGCTAAGAAATCAAGAGGTGCAGAACAAGCACATGATGTCTGCGATGTACTTGAAACTGTCACTGAAGAGTCTCTAGTCAATGCGGGAGACAAAACTCAAATTATGAAAGAAGATGATGCTGTAAGTGACGATATTAGTGAAGAGAATGCGACCAAAACTGAAATCGAGGCTTCTGAGGACCAGCCTAAGATTACTGAGGTGGCGCACACACAATTGCAGCCCGTAATAAGTGATCCTGAAGAGGGAGATTTTGAGAATCAGGTTAGGTCACCTCCACCCATGCCGGTTGAAGATGAAATGACGGAAGAAACCCCAGCGGAAACGGAGGTGAGTTCCGCTTTGTTAACTACGGAGGACGATGAAGACAAACATGGAGAAGAAGGTGAAGAAGTAGAAGTAGAAGAGACCACCCTCGAGAATTCAACAGATAAGTTCGATGACGAAAGTGTTGGTAATCAGGATAGTAGTGCTGTTAGCGGTGTCTCCACATCAACAGGGCCCACAGAAGTAAAACCAGAGCAGCCGGTTACGGGTTTGCGCATCACTAGTTTGAATGAGAGAGCAAGGCAGAGGTCTCTGCAAAGGCTGTCTGGAGCACAATTTTCGCCACCTGTCACTAGGGGTCGTGGAAGGGTTCTACGTGGTCAAACCCGTGGTGGACGAACTGCCCGTGGTGGTGGTCGAACACCTGGCTCTCAAGGTATGTGAAATCCGTTCCCATTAATACTTAAAACCTCAGATAAATATTACTAAATTAATTAAAGCTGATGTCAACTATTAGCTTCCAAATCTCTAACTTAGTAAACGACCTTCCATTAATTATAGTTTTTTTTCAATATCATTAGATCTTTTTATAGTTTTTTTTTCTCACTTTTTACTGTTGAAAAAACATGTAACGGCTTCTTATGGAATTTGTAGGAATGTGATGCACACTGTGGCGCCCACACTTGATGTGATACATGCGATTTATCCATTGTCAGGTACTTTACTCTTGAAATGTCTATAACTTGGTGCTTGCTGTGTCTATTGGATATTAGTTACACACACACACACACCTGTGTCTATTCAGGTGCTTCCTCCTGAATTGGTGTATAGGCATTATGCCGAGTGGAGATGGATATGATCGGGTGGTTCCGCTGGTGGCACGATGATACTCCAGTGGTCCGTCAGTGATCCAAAAATTTGCCGTTCAAAAAAAGTTACACACACACACCCTTATGTATGTATATATATTCCATTGCGGGTCTTTTGGATATTTTTTATAACTTTATTAAGCGTTTTGAATGCAGAAAGGTGGGGCCATACATATTTGAAAGTAAATTTTGTGATAAAGCTGTAGAAGTTGATGTTTGTCTTGTAAAGCTGGAGATAGAGGTATATTTTGATTTTTTTTTTTCATTTCAGGCGTTTTGTTTCATATCCGTTCATCTATCCTACATTTATATATATTCTTTTGTTAAATATAGAAAGGTGGAGTTGTGTTACAAGCTTGAACCCGAAATTTTGTTGGATTGCAAGGTTCTCTGCTCATTTCGAAGTCAGTCATCCTGCATCCGTATAACTTTCTGAGTACATCCGATGTTTTGTTTTGAGACCTTAATGACTAATTTTTGGTACGAATCATGACTTGCTTGGTGGAAGCTGAAGTATATGGAATTGATTGGCATGTTTTAACTGTTATTTTGGAAACCTTTCCGTTTAAAAACTTGCTACGAATTTCCCAGGGCCGGCCCTGGGGTGGGCGGGGAGGACCACCGGCCAGGGCCCGATATTTCGGAGGGCACAATATTTTTAGAAATAAACCCATATGTATACGTAAAAATTTATCTTTTAATAGGGTATAGATATACAAACACCAACATGGCCCACTTACAAAACTATTTTTATGCTTTAGATTAGTTACTAGCCCATTGACATTAGGTTTAAACCTTTATTGAGTCCAATATCCAATTTCGTTAAGGCCTAAGGGCACATTTTTTGAAGCTCGAACAGGGTACACGAATTCTCAGGGCCGGCCCTGGAATTTCCATTAGAGAAATCTTCTCTTGAGGTTTTTGGTAATCTGTACATATAGAACTTTGCTTTGTTTTGCAATCCTTGATCGAAGCATATTTACTTGTTTGTTTTCAATTAAGAAATTTCTAACTATAACCCTTATAAGTTGATTAGCACTGTGCATCCCCAGGTGGTTGTGAAAGCAATCCAACCATCGAAGATATGTGCATGTATTATTTAGTTATATGCATTTGGTTGAGTTTTCCTACAACATCAGCTACCAATACGTGTGTAATCCGAGTTTGAGCTTGTCTAGGCACCGTATTACTCTAGACTATGTAGCACGGGAACGGGTACGGGACTGAGGTACGGGGACGATACGGGTACGGGGAACGGCAAAACTTAAAAATCCAAGATACGGGTACGGCAAAGATACGACAAAAAAAAATATAGAAAAATTAAAATATATTAAACAAAGTTCAAAATAGATATATAGATGTCAAGTGTAATTAATTACCGAAATATTTTTTAAAACATAAACAAAATAAACCTAAAAAATAAAAATAAAAAAGATAAAAGAAACTAAAATTTGTGACATGATTTTTTTCTTTTCGTATTATCTTTTTGACCAATTTTCGTATTATCTTTTTTACCACTAAATTTATGATGGTTACTAATTCAATGTACAATGACTTTTCACTTTACCCGTACACTGGTGTTGGAAAAACAAATATATTAATATGAAAATAGTATACCCTTTTCTTCTCCACTTAAAATAAAAGAAAAGTCATCCAAACACAGGCATCTTCTTCATCTTCTTATTCATCCTTTTCACAGCTCCGGCGATACCAGTTCAGCCGCCGCCTGTTCTCGCCGGAAAACATTTAGCAGTCGTCCCCGAAACCTTTAGCTGCCGTCCCCATTTTCCGGAAACGTTTAGCAGCGGTCCCCCAATAACCGGAAACGTTTAGGGAACGTCCCATGGCGTCCCCATGGCGTTTCCGTCCCCCAAACGTCCCCGGGACGGGTGCTCCATGCTTCCGGGCGTCCCCGTGCTTCATAGACTCTAGACAATGGTGAAATAGAATCACACTATGATGTAGGCACCAATGAGTTAAGTTTTTCTCTATTTCAAATAAAAACGTTTTCTTCAATTTACTCCTACACCATTGATGTTGGTTTCCATTTAGATTTAAGGGAAAAAAAAGGTAAAATTCAATATAGTGGAAAAAAAAAGAATAACTGTTTTTTTTTTTTTCTTTCAGTTAAAATACGCTTTGTGCCCTTTATGTCCAAAATCACTATGTTATGTAACAATTTTTATCCTTTAAAACTAACCCAGTTAAGAAACTTAGTTAACCTTAATTTAACCAAGGATAATTTCATCCATTTACATGTTATTGACTCAAAGTGTAATTTAATCAACAAAATATGAACATTAATTTAACCCAGGGTAATTTCGTCAAACCAGCCACACATCCACCTCCAATCGCCACCACATCTAGCCCCCACCAACACGAGCCCAACAGTTGTTCAACGGTTAAGCGCCAAATCAATGTTCGTTCAACGGTTAAGCGCCAAGTCAATAGTAGCATGTGAATGGACGAAATTAGCCTTGGTTAAATTGAGGTTAACTGGGTTTCTTAACTAGGTTAGCTCTCAAGGATAAAAATTGTTACATAGCATAGTGATTTTGAATATAATATGTAATTGTTTTTTTAAAATGTATGTTTCATAATTTTGATAATACATAGAGAACACAAAATGTAATTTACTCTTTTTCTATTTAAGTACATGACAAAGAAAAAAAAAGCAACATGCTTCCGGGCATGTTTTAGTGATTCGTATTGGACTACTAGTTCTACTCTATTAAGCCAAATATGATTTGTATTTTTTTGCAAGTGAAATAACTCAATTTGTTATAAACAAGCCGATTTTATAAAATCAGTAATTTTATAATTTGGAAATATTTTATAATTTTATTTAATCAGTGGATAATTTGAGAAACTCGAAACACGTTGAGGAAAGTATTATTGTTGTTTTAAGATTCAAAATATCCATTCAATAATAGAATTAATAATTCTGATTAAGGCTCATTCTAAATACACCCCCTAATTACTAATTACATCTCCTCCCCTGTAAAAACATCACATCAATTAATAATTTTAGGCTCATTCTATTTACACCCCCCTATTTACTAATTACACCCCTATCAAAAACATCACATCCATCAATCATTTGCTTTTTGTTTTTAGTCTTTTTGTTGTCTTTTTTTATTTAACTATTAGTAATTTATTATTTGTTTATTATTTATTTAGTTAGTTAGTATTATTATTATTATTATTAGTAATGATATATTATTTGTTATTAGTTTTTATTGTTATAATTTATCAAATTATATTTATAGCTGTAACAAAAGCTATATAAAAATAAGTACCTTTTTACAAAATTATTATCGAGGTTTAATAATTTACATATCGAGGTTTAATCTATACACCCCCCAAATATAGCAGGTTGGGCTATCCAAGAATTATACATATTTTGACGTGATTCAAATATATTATCCCAGCCAGCTGCATCATTTTCTCTTGATAATTTCCATAGGTTGGTTGTGCCGGCAATTGGATGCTCTCCTTGCAATTCTACCATTATAAAATGGTTACCATTCACGTGTGCAATTGTAATTATTATTTTTTTCTGGGAACCGGTGAGGGCCTCTCCAAAGCGAAAAACAAGTCGAACTGTTTCTTTTTTCTTGAGATAAAAAATGAACGATTACATTAAATTTGTTCGCAATCAAGAATCCTGTCTCTGGCATAATCATCCAGTGTTTTTCTGGTGCAACCCCCGATCCTGACCAATCCAAGGACGTTAACACATCTTCAAATGAGCCTAAGAAAGCCTTAGTGTACTTATTTCTAAACTCGAGTAGCTCTTCCGTCAGTGACCTCCGGATAAATAACCATTCATCTTCATCGTACCCGAGAGCAGAAGCTGTCGCCCGAAACCCACAATTTCCATCACCTAACACGTTATGTATGCGTGTAACATATGCATGGAAGATTTTTGGAATTAGATGAATATAGTTGTGTATCACCTGTGATGCTTGATCTTGGTTCAACCCCATGAAGTCATAGCCTGACGCACTTGTAGAGTTGGCGAAAGAACTTTGTCCGACAATATCTTGGTTCAACCCCATGAAATCATATCCCGGTGTGTTTAAAAGGTTGGCAAAAAAACCTTGTCCGTCTGTATCTTGTGTCATGAACGGACTTGGTTCACCAGGAACTTGGCAGTTTACAAATGGACTGGCGTAGTAGCCCATATTATCATCATAGTCCTTGAATGGTTTTTTTTCCGTAAATATCTTGATTTATGAACGGACTTGTTTCACCAGGCACTTGATAGTTCACGTCTGGACTGATGTAACCAACATAATCATCAGTCTCTAGATACCCGAATGAACTATGTCTCCAAGGCTCTTGAGTGTAATCATGATCTTGGGAGTTCACAAATGAATTATGCTTTGCAGGTTCTTGAGTGTAATCCTGCTCTTGATAGTTCGTAAATGAACTGTGCCTTGCAGGCTCTTGAGTGTAATCATGATCTTGGGAGTTCCCAAACGGACTGTGCCTTGGAGGCTTCTGAGAGTAGCTTCGTTGAAGGGGCGGTTTAGCAATTGCAGGGTTCGGTATTTTTTGTTGTTTGGATTTTGTAGTTGGTCGTCCACGAGTAATATCCTCACAATATACTGGTAACTCGAGTTTCCTCCAAAATTTATCGATCGAATCTAAAGGAATAGATTGACCTGCATTAAAGCATAGGTTGTCAGCTTTTAAATATTACCAAGCACATCGACCGAATCTTAGTTTAATACACTGACTTGCTTTCTTATACTTTGAGATTTCACAAGCACATGGTAATCCATAACACTTACAAACTTGACAACGACAATGTGAACGCTTTAAATGACGCTCTGCTATTATTATATCAAGTGCTTCATGAGAAACAGAGCCATGTAATAGCTTCAACATTGGTAGGTTGTGTTTATGCATTAGAACAGTTTTACTTTAATAATAATAATAATAATAATAATAATAATAACAAAAAGACAAAAAAGACAATAAAATATAATAAAAAAGACAACAAAAAGACTAAAAAGACTAAAAACAAAAAGCAAATGTTGATGGATGTGATGTTTTTTATAGGAGGGGTGTAATTAGTAAACAGGGGGTGTAAATAGTATCACCCTTTTTATTTTGTTTTAGTCTATTTTGTCTTTTAGTTGATAACTTTTGTTAAGTTTTTATCTTTTTTGTCTTTTAGTTGTCTTTTTTTAATCTTTTATTTAGTGATTAGTTATATATTATTATTATTATCATTATTATAACTAGTTATTATTATAACTAATTATTTATCCAATTACATTTATAGTAGTAACGATAACTATAAAAAAAATACGTGCATTCTTACAAAATTATATCATTAAACATGTTACATACCGAGCTTTAATCTACAACATAATATGTAGCAGGTTGTGCTATCCAAGAATTATTTATATTTTGACGTGATTCAAATATATTCCCCCAGCCAGCCGCATTATTTTCTCTCATTAATGTCCATAGGTTGTTTGTGGTGGCAATTGGATACTCTCCTTGCAATTCTACCATTATAAAATGACCACCATTCTCGTGTGCAATTGAATTTTTTTTCTGGGAACTGGTGAGGGCCTCTCCAAAGCGAAAAACAAGTCGAACTGTTTCTTTTTTCTTTAGATAAGAATTGAACGATTACGTTAAACTTGTTCGCAATCAAGAATCATGCCTCTAGCATAATCCTCCAATGTTTTTTTGGTGCAACCCCCCGACCCTGACCAAGCCAAGGACGTAAACACATTTTCAAATGAGCCACAGAAAGCTTTCGTGTACTTATTTTTAAACTGAAGTAGCTCTTCCAACAGTGATCTTCGGATAAATAACCATTCATCTTTATTGTACCCTAGAGCAGAAGTCGTCGCCTGAAATCCACAATTTCCATCACCTAACACGTTATGTATGCATGTAACATACGCATGGATAGGGTTGTCCAAAAAGCTTGCGGCTCGCTCGGATTTAGCTCGGAAAAAGCTCACTCGATATGGCTCGGTTTAAAAATGAGCCGAGCAGGCTCGGCTCGGTTAGAAAGTGAGCCTAGCTTGGCTCGACTCGTAACGAATCAAATTGGCTCGGTTTGGCTCGCTTGGTAGCTCGGCTCGTCTTAGCTCGAATTATTTTACTTAAAAAGCGAGTTCGTTTAAAAAAAATTTAATAAATAATTCTTACTAAAATAAATATTTTAAAATAATAATAATTACTATAATAATAATAATAATAAATGAATACTACTAGTAAATAATAATAATAATAATTAAAAAGACAATAAAAAGACAAAAATGCAATAAAATGTTGATTTGTGATGTAATGATGTGATGTTTTTATCGGGGGCGTATAGTTAGTAATTAGGGGGGTGTAATTAGTAGCACCCTTGATTAATTATAGGGTGTGGTGATGAACCTTATAGTCACTATGATTCTTCACATTAGCGTCATGTCAGCCACTTCTAATCCATCATCCAAAACCACTACTCTAAGGGTGTGATCATGACCCAAACCACTATTCTCCTACTTTAATTTATTTTTGTGAAAATGAAAAGGTAATACTGAAAAAAAGGAGGTCCATGGTTGCCATGGTTTAATCCATGCCAACCATGGTGGATGAGACAAGGGGATGGTGTAGCAATCCATTAATGGTCCTACGTGGCGATTGATGATCCAACCCATGCCCCCAGCCCCTTTATGGTTTAGGGTTTTGGCTGAAGGGTGGGGGGGGGGGGGGGATGAGTTGGGTCATTAATGGCACGTAGGACCATTAATGGATTGTTACACCACCCCTTGCCTCATCCACCATGGATCGTATAAATTAAACCATGACAACCATGAGCCTCCTTTCCTTTTTTAATATTTCATTTTCACAAAAAATACATTAAAATAAGAGAATAATGGTTTGTGTCATGACCACACCCTTAGAGTAATGGTTTTGGATGATGGATTGGAATTGAGTGACATGACGCTGATGTAAATGGTCATGGTGACCGTGAGGGTCATGACCATACTCTATTGCCCTAGTGATAAACATGTGAAACTATATAAACATCAACAATTCGTTCAATAAATTGTCTATTTATTCTTTTGCGTTAATTAATACTTAGGCTATAGGGTGTGGTAATGACCCTCAAGATCACCATTGCCTTCCATGTTAGCACCATATCACCCCACTCTCATCCACCATTCTATATGGTGTGGTCATGATCCAAACCACCATCCCCATTTTTTAAAAATTTATTTTGTGTAAAATATATTGAATTAATTAAGGAAAGGAGCTGAATGGTTGTCATAGTTTAATCCATGACATGGATGGTGGTTCCCTAAGGGGGTGGTGTAGCATATCATCCGCCATCCTAGGTGGCAATTGACCCATTCTATGCCCCCCATACCTCTTAGCCTTACTGTATAAATACTCATTAATCAGTACTATACAATTATATACTATAATTTTGCAACATATTGTTGCAATGGTATGTTGTAAGGTAGGCTTAAGATGTTTTTTTTGCGCATCACTTTGTTGCAATGTGTGTTAATTTACTTGTAATCTTTTTTAAACCTTACACATGTGCGTGATATGTATTTGATGGTTTAATGGATGAGTCTGAGTGATACACGCGTCATGAGAGAGAGAAAGGGAGAAAACTTATTCCTAGACCCAATAAAACCCTTTCTTCCCTTAATCTTCTTCTCCTCTGACTACACTCCCACACCAGAAAGAACTCGCCGACCGCTTGAAATCGTGTGTTTTCAGGCGAAATATAGAAGGTTAGAGAGGGGTGAGGGGGGGGGGGGGGGGATTACAGATGTTTGAGTCACAAGTGCTTACAGATCTGAGCCGAGGTGGTCGGAACCCCCGAGTTCAAATGCACCACAATCATCACCATCGCTGGAACCAGCTCAACGCACGTGCATTCTTCTGGTGCTATGTGTGGTGAGTTTGATTGTGCTTTTGTTAATAAGCTATGGGGTTTCATGAAAGCGGTGATGGTTTTGCCCCCACCCTCGGGTCCTACCGGCAGCTTGGATTTCTCTGTTACATGATAGGGCCGTGGGGGTGTTATTTGGGTTTGAAGTGGCGAGGATAGTGTTGCAGGTGGTTTGGGTTCCTTTGTAACATGTAATCGCGATGGCTTCAACCGTGAGATCCTCCACTCCGATGTTAGTAAAATTAAAATTACGTATCGTATTTTCTTTAATTGATATGTTTATTTTATGTTTGATTCCGTTGGATTGTGTTTATATTTTACGTTTAGATGTTTAGCATTTTAAGTATTTTTTCGGGGTATGTTAATATGAAAATAGATGATATATATTGATTTAAAATGGAATGATTTCAGGTGTTTTTTGTTAATGTTTTAGATGTGTAGAGGTTGTTTGAAGAATGTGTAGTGGCCCTGAACAAAATACTTTTGGTTCTTAATCCACTGATAGAACATAACATAAATAAGCCAACAAAATGGTCACGAGTTCACACCGCTAGGTAGGGGTGAGCATGGTGCGGTTTGGTGCGGTTTTAGCATAAAACCGCAACTCATACCGCGAGGTGCGGTTTTTATTTTTTTAAAACCACATGTTGCGGTTTTTTTGCGGTACGGTTTTTGCGGTTTATTTGCGGTTGCGGTTCGGTTTCGGTGCGGTTTCGGTTTTAATAGTTGAATACATCTAAAAAAAACTCTCAGCAATACTTGAATACATAAAAAAAACTCTCGGTTTTAATACTGGAATACATCTAATACTTGATGGTAATTAGAATATAATTTTTGCAAGAGCAATGTGTTTCATATACAAGCGATGAAAAAAGAACCAAAAACATGAACCTAGCTATAACACATACAAGCGATGAAACAGTACAGTAGTACACAAGAACCAAAACCAAAAACATGAACCAAAAATCACATACAAGCGATTATACTAGAAAGTCTTGTACTTAGAAATCAAAAATCACATACAAGCGATGAAACAAGAACCAAAAACATGAACCTAGCTCAAACATGAACCAACACATACGTACCAGATGAAGATGATCGCACCAGCTGAAGATGATCGCACCGGCTGAAGATGATCGCACCAGATGAAGAAAAGATTGTCGGCTGGATGTTAAATTAGGGAAATGAAGGGAAAGGTACGTAGGTTTCTTTTTTATCAAAAGGTTATTGGGTTGAAAGTTGGGCTGTTTGGAGTGCTAATTTAATGGGCTTGTAACTAGTAGGTTAACATCATTTTTTTTTTAGAGGGAGCAGACGATAGTTAACTTAACAAAGTCAAGTCTGTACTTTTTTTTTAACAAACACAGATTATATAATATATAGGGAATTTTATATTTAAATCTTTAAGTATATTATATATAATATATATATATATATATATAATAATTTTGCGGTGCGGTTTCGGTTTTTTGGTGCGGTTTTTAAAGCTAAAACCGAACCGCACCATACCTTTGCGGTTTCGGTTTTTGCGGTTTCGGTTTTTGCGGTTTTTGTGTCGGTTGCGGTTTTGCGGTTTCGGTTTTTACGGTTTTTGGTGCGGTTTCGGTTTTCGGTTCGGTTTTTGCTCACCCCTACCGCTAGGACCCTTCTTTCACACATACTGTTACTTGAATACTCGACTAACAATGACTTTGAGGGTTTTTAGAAGTCAATGGAGAATGATCCGTTGGCGATTGATAAGGTTGGGTTTTGGTATATGCGAAAGAAGAGTTCAAAGCAGATAATTGTTGAGCATCGGACTCCGTTAATGGTTGCTTGAACGAATGGAAGTGTGAATGTTTTGAAGCTGATAATTTCACAGCCCATGGTGGGTGTGGACTTCTCTTGTGGCCCAGATAAGTTCACTGTGCGACTTCTGGTGGTTCCGTTTATGCTGTTGAAGTTGTTAAGTTGCTTCTTTGTGTGGGTTCTGATCCTAATGTTGAAGATGCGAATGGGCATTGGTCGGTTGATGTGATTATTGTACCTCCAAAGTTGTTCGGGGTCAAATTTTCCTTCAAAGAGATTCTTATGAGTAGTGCAGCTGATGGATCAAAGGTATAACCCAAAACACTAAGATACACATTACAAGTTTAAAACGCTAAATAAACAAGGATATTCAAGTTTTTGCTGACATCAGACAAAGACTTGAGTAGCTTATCTGTTGGGTAATATCAAGGGTCATGCTATTAACACACGGCCAAAATTATTTTCACACCTCAAAGCGCCGCGCTTTGGCCATAGCGCGGCGCTATGATCGACAAAAGTGCTTCGATTGACGTTTGAGACATTCCCTACTGTTTGACAGACATAAAGCTGATTGACATGTTTTGTCGTTAACCCTAAGCGCCGCGCTTCGACCCAAATTTTCACTTTTAAAAGCAAACTACTGATTGAGGTTCTTCCAGAGCTCGGTCTTCTTCTTCTTCACGTTGTTTACAAACATACGTGGGTATTCGAGTGTTTTGTTGTTTGTTGTTTACAAAAAACGATGTCGTGGTTAAACAACTATATTTTCGGTCAATATTCTGACGAGACAGTTGTTCCTGATTCTTACGAGGGGACCGCTATTTCTGACTCGTATGAGAAACCGGTCTCGTCCAACTTGAGGGAGGCAGAGGTTGTATCTGGCATTCGTTATCGTGATAACACGGTGACGCTGGATTTGAATACCCCTGTGGAGGACCCTTACGCACAACAAGGTTATTCGAATTTCGGTTACGGTGGCGAGTACAACTTTGTACAGCAGGAGTGTGGTCCAAACGACAGTTACGGTTGTCAACAGAGCTTACAAGGTTATTCGAATTTCGGTTACGGTGGCGAGCACAACTTTGAACATCAAGTATATTCGGACCTCGGTGACGATGGTGAGCCGGGGGATGTGTCTGTTGACGAGGAAGGCTGTTACCCGGTTACGTTTTCGTTTGATACGACGCAGACCTTTTCGTCACGTAAAGAGTTGGTGCGTTGGGTACAAGACATGGCAAAAGACAACGGTTACCTCATTGTGACTAAGAGGTCGAATAAAAGATGAGAGAATTACAAGATTTGGTTTCAATGTACTTTTGGTGGGGAGCATAAGAGTATAGCTACACAAAGGAAAACGGGTAGCAAGAAAATAGGCTGCCCGTTCGAGATGATCGGGTTTTCGGAATCATCCGGAAGTGTTTGGAGGATCGAGGTGACGAAGGCGAAGCATAACCACACTCCTATTGAAAACTTAGAGGGTCACGCGTATGCGAGAAGGCTTTCTTCGGAGGATACAAAACTGGTTAAGGAGCTGGCAGAGCAAGACATTCCCAACCAAAGTATCTGGCGAACGCTGACAAAAAACAATCCGGCTAGAAAGCTTATTCCGAAAGATATACACAACGCTGTTCAGAAGATCAACGCCGAAAAAAATGTCGGTAAGTCTCCGATGCAAAAACTTGAAAGCATTCTTCTCGAAAAAAATTACACTTATTACATGCGCACGAATGAGATATCAAACGAAGTTGAAGATGTCTTCTTTGTTCACGAAAGATCATTCAATATGTGGTGTGCCTTCCCGCATGTGCTAATGATTGACGCCACCTACAAAACGAACATGTACAACCTGCCATTTGTTCAGGTCGTAGGCATGACGTCGACAAACAAATCGTTTACGGCTGCTTGTGCGGTAATTTCCGCTGAGAAGTCAGAGAACTACCTATGGGTGTTGCAGAGGATCAAGTCTATGCTGGTAGGATGTATGGAACCGCGCGTGATTTTAACAGACAGGGATTTTGCGCTAATGAACGCGTGTGAACAAGTTTTTCCAAAAGCGCATAAGTATCTTTGTCGGTTCCATATTCAACAAAATATTAATAAGAACAGCAAGAAGAAATTCTCTGACAAGGAATGGAAAGAATTCGTACGTACATTTTGGTTATTGTGCGAGTCTACGACCGAGGAAATATACAGGTATAACTTGGAAAACCTTGAAGCACAGCTGAAAGAAGATGACCGTGAACGTAGGTATTTCTTACATAATTATGTTCAAATTTTATATAATAACAAAAACTGACTATTTACGTTTTTTTTAATTTTAGAGGTTTTTGATTATTTGAAGAAATCCTGGTTGGATCCGTACCGTGAAAAGTTTGTATCATGCTGGATTAACAAAACTATCAACTTTCACCAAACTACGACCAACAGGGTTGAGGGCATGCATGCAACACTAAAAAGTCACTTTCCAAGTCATCGCAACACACTGGATAAACTTGTACTGTATGTTGATCATGTTGTTGATAGACAATACACCGAGATTAGTACAAGCTTTGAAACAAGCCTCCGAAAAGTGATGACGCACCACAAGAAGCAGCCCATGCTTGCATATATTCTCAGAAAGGTTTCAATATATGCGATTGAGCTTTTGAGTAGGGAACTAAAACGTAAGGAAGACGGGTTGAGAGCCTACGGTGCAAGCCGTGGTTGCCAACTTTTTACCAGCTGTGGTTTGCCATGTGCCTGTCGTTTGGAAAAGTTGGAAAATAAAGGTAATTAATATCTTTGACCTTTCTCGTTATGATTCTGCCACCTAATTTGTTTTCATCCACAGGTCAGCAACTCCGGATCACACACATAGACGTGTTCTGGAAGAAGCTTAACTTCAAGCCTGCAAAGAAAAACATAGAGGATATCGATGTAGACGCGGAATTTGAAAAATTGAAACAAAAGATCGATCCAACACCCCCTCAAGTGAAAAGGAGCTTCTTTGAAAAGTTTCAGCAAATCCTCAATCCAGGGAACAATAACAAAAAACCTCCTGCTGTTCTGAAGAAAACTCGTGGTCGCCCAACATTGAAAACACAGGAAGAAAGAAAGGTTGAAGCCGCTAGAAAAAGCTCGTACATTCCGTCGGAAGAAACTTGGGTCGAGGCCTCAGATGATCTTCCCCGTCACAGCTCGTACATATCACTCGAAGATTCTAGAAGACAAAAGAATACCAAACCGATCAACCTGCACCCTGATTTCCCGATGATCAAGCTCGGTCCTAAGACGGATATAGCGATCCGCAACTACGCATCTCAGATTCCCGAAGTGATCCATCCATACATCGTTAGAATAAAGGACGTGAAACCAGATGGTCATTGTGGGTTTCGATCGGTGGCTGTTGGGTTAGGAGTGAAACAAAATTCATATTTGATGATCCGGAAACAACTTATAAAGGAGTTACGTATGAACGAATCGCTTTGGAGGCAGTTTTTCGATCCGGAAAACATAGGACATTATGATGCGCTGCTTAGACGGATCAATTTCAAGGGGGTGGGACGAGCAGATATCGAAAATTACATGACGATGCCTGAGACGGGGTTTCTTATTGCCCAACGATACGGTGTGATTGTTCACACATTCGACATGCGTGGGAGCTGTACAATTTTCCCTCTGCTGGGCGGGCCAAACGAAGCTGAGGAACCTCACCTGGTGGTTGCGGTTGTGTTCGTCGACCATGGGCATTTCATACATGTAGAGCTTGGAGGTTGTTATCCAATGCCTCCCCCAAACCCACTCTGGACAGCACACAGAACAGACCGCGCAGCAGCCTGGCATACATTATACAGGGATCAGATCAACACGTACGAAATGCTTACGTATCGTGCCCCTGACCTTAATGTAACCCCATATGTTCACGATGTAGGTTAAATGTGTTTAATAATAACCGAATGTCACCGACACGACCCAATCAGATTCAATACGCACTTGTACGACCCAAAATGACAATATACATCATAATACTACAATTAATGAAAAAATACGTCATGTTCATGTACGGTAGGCGGCTGATACACATAACACCTCTCACAGGAGTACTTGTGCTTTCAAACCAAAATGATACGATATAACGGAATAAGACATCACACGTAACCGATTTGATCCGGAACTTGCAGTATAGTCCATATATAATAAAAAATGATGTATAATGGAAAAAACGTAAAATTTAGACTATTATCGACGCGTTTGTGAATTAAAAACAATTTAAAAAAAATAAAAAAGGCCTTAAACGCCCCGCTTTGACCTAAGCGACCCGCTTTGACATCAAAGCGCCGCGCTATGGCCATAGCGGGGCGCTTCGATCCCTCGCTTTAGCTGAAGCGGGGCGGCCTTCTCCCCCATTTCAAACCCAACACACAAACACACACACAAGGTGCGATTTACACACACTTGAGCCGGATCATCAACGTTTTCACGCTTTCAACCGCTAAAAGGTACGATCGGACTTCATTTCTTGTTTTGGTTCAAGTTATGTGTTTCAGTTTGTTCGATATTTGTTTGATTTGGGCGTGGGGATCGATCTGCTGGGTTGTTCTTCATCACGAAGAACCAAAGCGCCGCGCCGAGGCCAAAGCGCGGCGCCTTGGTTCATGTTTATTTTTTTTTAAATATTATTTGTTTAATATTATTTGTTTATTATTTATATTTAATATTATTTGTTTATTTCAACGTGCAGGGATGGATTCCTCCGATGACGAGATTGAGCATATGGATGCTGAGGGAGAGGTGGGAGATGAGGGAGAGCAGGAAGAGCCGACATGTCCGTACCTGCAGTTTCCGCCGGGGTCACGGGCGAGGGGGAGATGCGTGAGGTTGCGCGCCATCCCCATTGGGGAGCATGTAGGGATAGACTGGGGCCTGCTGGAGACCGTGGGAGAGGCCGCGCGGGCGCGTGAGATAGTTGGACTAGATACTCCTTGGTCGCGCCTATTTGAGTTAGCGATGGAGGACTCGTACCCTGAGCTTACGTGGGAGTTTCTTTCCACGTTTACATACGCGCCGCATCCGGCGGATTACGTGGAGGACCCGGATTTTCCAGTCCACGAGGTTACATTCCGTCTCGCCGGTCAGGAGTTTCAGATGAGTGTGCGGCAGTTTGTTGTCCATACAGGTTTGTTTAAATAACATTATTTATTATTTTATATTTAATATCATTTGTTTATTTAATTTTATTTGTTTATTTAATGTTATTTGTTTATTTAATATTATTTGTTTATTTAATATTATTTGTTTCATCATCATGCGTGGGCGCTCGGGGGGCAAAAGTGAAAGTGCACTAATTTTAACGTTATTTTACTAATTTCGTGAAAATAACGTTAAAAGAGGGGGACGGTTAATCATGCATCATGTGGTGGCGTTGATAGCCAAAAGACAAAGGGGTGCATGCACTAATCGGCGTTTGTCTCAATTGCTGAGTGTTATGTGCCTTATGTCCAAGGCTTGATGCAAAACCACAATCGAGCCAGGGGTCTCATTGGAAGCAGCCTCTCTATTCCTACGGGGTAGAGGTAAGGCTGTCTACATCTCACCCTCCTCAGACCCTACCTTAGCTTTGCTATTGGTGGGATATACTGAGTATGATGATGATGATGATTTAATATTATTTGTTTATTATTATTATTTGTTTATTTAATGTTATTTGTTTATTTAATGTTATTTGTTTATTTAATATTATTTGTTTATACAGGTTTGTACACAGAGGCTGAGCTTGATACTGATTTATATACGCAGGCGGTTACGATGATGGACAAGCAGACGCTTATCAGTTTCTGGAGGTCCATTTCCAGGGTTCCCTTTGGGAGATCCTGGCAAAAGGCCACCACCATTAGAGACCCCTTGTTCCGATACCTGCAGCATGTTATCGCGGCAACTATCGTGCCGCGGGGTGCCAGCAGGGAGAAGGTCAACCTCAGTGACCTTTTCTTTCTATACTGCCTACTGCGCCGCCAGCCCTGCGATTTAGCAGCCTGCCTGGCAGATTACTTTGCCACAGCATACCACCGGCAGCTCCGCGGGTGGGTGCACACTGGCTCATTCATCACTGCCATCGCACGCTCGCTCGGGATCGTGCCCGAGGGAGATCCGGTGCTGTCCGATCCGGTCCCGTCTACCAGGTTGAGCCGCGCGTCAGTTTCTAGCATGCAGATCACCCGTCGCTTTGATGTTGGCCTGAGGTTTAGGGGTGGAAACGGGCTGATTTGGCAGCCGGAGCCGGTGCCGGAGGTCATCCCGGTTGTTATTGAGGTGAGGCCTGGAGTGTTGGCCCCTCCTGATGTTCAGGCGGCCGCTCGGCAGGCTCAGCTACAGGCTCTGGGACTCGATGAGTTCCCGGGCCAGCCTCAGGCTCAGCCTCAGGCTCAGCCTGTATTAGAGGATCCGGCTCAGGAGGAGCATATCGAGGAGATCCCGGTACCACCAGTTCAGCCAGCTCCTGAGCCGCCACAGTACCCGCAGCACGTTTACGCTGACCTGCCTCCGGTAGCGCGTGAGGTGGCTCGGGACTTCGACCGGCGCCTCAGACGCCAGGCCGCACGCCAGGACTGGATCATCGAGACGCTCGTTTCTCTACGAGAGCGCGCTGGGTTGCCTCCACTTCCCCTCCCACCGTCCCCACCGCACGAGGATTAGTATCTTAGTTTGTTTGTATAGTGTTTTGTTATGTATTATGCAGTCAGTTGTACCTTTTTGTTTTGTATGTACAAACTGATATATATATATATATATATATATATTGCAGTTAATCTTCTATTTACATCACGTTGGTTTTGGATTGTTTACGTTTAATTCTTTCTTGCATGTCTTAAATTGTAAACTTGAAGGAGGTTTGGATGCAGGTTTCATTATGGCGTGACTAGGATTTCACATCTAGGGTGGAGGCGAATCTGATGGCATGCAACATCGAATCAGGCATCAAAGGTGAGGAAAAAACTTCTCTATATTATATTCTATTCGATGTTATGGTTTGTGTTAAAGGTGCGAAAACATTTGGTTGCAATATCTATCTCTCTATTCCGTTATTCCGGATTTTCTATTCGCCGCTCGGGTTGTCGGTTCTTTTCTGGTTTCGGTTGTTATGGAGGTGGAAGACGAACAGTGGGAGGTGCAGAATAAAAGTCGCAGAGGTAGTGGAATGGGTGATGGCAGTTCATCGGTGGTCACCAAGTTCTTTGTGACCAACTTGCCGCTTGGATGTCGTCCTTGGGATCTAGCCGATGCATTTAGAGCGTTCGGGGAGATAGCGGGAGCGTTCATAGCCAAGAAAAAAGACAAAGTGGGTAGAAAATTTGGGTTTGTTAGTTTCAGAGGCGTAAGGGATGTGGATGAACTGAAAGGTAGTCTGTCTAGAGTGAAAATGGGTGACAATAAGCTGCTGGTCAACGTTGCACTCTTCGCCAAAGAAAATGGGAATCTTATGCCTGCTGGAAGGTTTAAGGGGAATGTGAAGAAGTCAGGTGAGGTTCATGCGAGACCTCAGGGGGTTATTCATAAAAAGTTCGGGACTCATCAAGTCAAGGAAGGGGTTTCTTTCCTTGATATTCTTACGAACAAGTCGCACTCGGAGGGTGGGGAGGATGTGATGGTCATCGACCCATCCATCCTTTCATTAGCCGGTTTATCAGGTAGAGCAGTGGTTGGTAGAACTTTGGGTTTCAATGAGCTAAGGTTCATAAGTTCATCCCTAAAGACAGCAGGCTTTTTAGGAGCTTCCGTTCAATACATAGGTGGTCTCTCAGTTTTGATTTCCTTTGCTGGTGGGGACGAGGCTAACAGGTTGCTAGAGGCTAAGGATTTCTGGTGTAATTGGTTTTCTTCGTTGACGCCGTGGGTGGGCCAGTCCTTGGCATTCGAACGTATTGCATGGGTGAATATTTTTGGGGTTCCTCCTCATCTAGTTTCGAGTAAGGTCTTTGATGAAATCGGCGGTAAATACGGCAAAGTCATTCAATCTTCCCAATTCCTTGAATCTGATGGGGACCTCTCTACTGACCGTTTGGGAATTCTTCTTGATACTGGAGTTAAAATTAATGGGATCCTCAGTTTGAGTTGGCAGGATAAACGGTATAAAATCTGGGTGGTGGAAGAGGATGGCCAATGGATTCCGGATTTTCTGGATCCAGAGGAGTCGGTGGCGGCTTCTTCGGAGCTGGGCGATGTTGTGGGGAATCAGGTGGATCCTGGGTTGGGGGACAGCGGGTTGAATGTTATTGAATCCGATAAGGTGGATGATACTCTGACTGTGGAAGCTGATAAGCCTAAGGAGTTTCAAGAGTCTCCTCGTCATGTGCATGCTGAAGATCAGAGAGAGAAAGTTGGCGGCGGCGCTGTCTCCAAGGGCTGTGAAGATCTTTTTAAAAAAGGTGTGGGCCTAGATTCTTTTTTCTCTTCAGCAGGTGGTCCCAGCTCTTCTCGGTTGGGAGTTTTGGGCCCAGGGGCTATTTTGGGCTTCAATATCGGGAAGACTAATTTTAGGGCCAAAAGGGGGGGTTCTAATTTTTCTAAAGGTGGAAGAGCTTCAAGTCGGTCAGGTGGGTCTGAATCCATGGGTGAGTCTTGTAGACCTAGAAAAAGACCCAGATCCTGTCTGGAGGATAACAGAACCTCAAAGGAGATGAGTAGTGAGAACCCAGCGACAGCTTTCGATCAGTTCTTTTTCGATCTAAACAGTGCGGCTCCTCCTGAGATGCCAGAGGCCAATCGGGTGGAGGTTATTGCTCAGCAGGAAGGTGGGGAGCCTGGGGTTATAAATTACGGAGCGGGTAATTCGGTTCCTTCAGAGGTGGAAAAGGAAGTTAACGAGACTGTTATCGTGGGGTCGAAGGTTGGAATTGTAGATTGCAATCTCCCGGAGCTTGTCAGGAGCTCGATTATTACAGGTATTAATGGGGTTTTACCATGAATTTTATGTCCTTGAATATCAGAGGTATGGGGGGTTCTAATAAGGCTAGTTGGGTTAAAAATTTGATCTCTGATCACGGCATTTCGTTCCTGTCGCTGCAAGAGTCTAAGTCGGTTAATGTTTCTCGTCTTGATGTTGCTAAGTTCTGGGGTAGCAAGAATTTTGGTTTGGATTTTGTTGATTCAGTTGGTCAATCAGGGGGCTTGGTTTGTGTGTGGGACGATAAAGTTTTTAATCAGACAGGGGGCTCGAAGAATAGGAACTATCTTCACATTAGAGGGTCGTTATTAGGATGTGCTGATCCGGTCAATGTCCTAAATGTATATGCTCCACAAGGAATCTTGGCTAAAAAAAGTTTATGGGAGGAATTAAAAAGAATCATTGACTCGTTCGATGGTTTATGGGTTATTTCGGGAGATTTTAATGCGGTTCGGTTTAGAGAGGAGAAAAGAAACTGCTCTTTTAAACAAAACTGCGCCAATAACTTCAACGATTTTATTTTTGAGTCGGGCCTAATGGAATATAATATGAGAGGTCGGGTTTTCACTTTCTGCTCGGACAACGGAAACAAACTTAGTAAACTTGACCGCTTTCTAGTTAATTCGGATTTCTTTAACTCCTGGCCGGAGGCGTACTGTCGTGTTTTAGCAAGATTATGGTCTGATCATAACCCCATCATTCTGATTTGTCATGGTAAGAATTTTGGGCCCCGCCCCTTTAGGATTTTTAACTCTTGGCTCGGAAAGCAGGGTTTCGAGGAGGTTGTGTCTAAGGCAGCGAACGAGTTCAATTGCACCGAAAGCTGTCCAGATTTGGTTTTTATCAGAAAACTGGGTTTCATTAGAGATCGATTGAGAGAATGGAAAGAAACTATGATTAGAAAAGAAGGAGAGGATGTGGAGAATGCAAAAGAAGAGAATGAGAAATTAGAAGATGTCCTTGACTTTAGAGATTTTTCGGAGGAAGAGGAGTGGATCTACCATGAGAATAAAAATATTATTCGTGAAGCGGAGGAATCAAAAGCTATGGATCTAAGGCAAAGGTCTCGCATCAGATGGGCGAAGGAAGGTGATGAAAACTCTAAATTTTTTCATGCTATGATTAACTGTCGTAAAGCGAGTAACTCCATTCATGGGCTGGAAGTGAATGGGTCTTGGATTTCCAAACCTTCCTTAGTCAAAAAAGAAGTTTTCCGATTCTTTAGAGATAAGTTCGTGGAGGAACGCAGCCGTCGGCCTCGATTGATATGCTCACACTTGAACCAAGTATCGTCGGATAGGGCAACCGAATTAGAGACTCGTTTCTCCAAGGAAGAGATAAAAGTTGCGGTGTTTGATTGTGGTAAGGATCGGGCCCCTGGTCCCGATGGTTTTAATTTCCGATTCTTTACCCATTTTTGGGAACTCTTTGAGAACGATTTTTACCACATTATGGATGCTTTTTTCGAGACCGGCAAACTGAGTAAGGGTTGTGGGTCGGCTTTCATTACCCTTATTCCTAAGATTAGGGAACCGTTAGGCTTGGGAGACTATCGCCCGATTAGCCTCGTCGGTGTTGTCAACAAAGTGGTATCTAAAGTGCTCGCTAATAGATTGAAACCGGTCCTGAACGAGGTGATATCTAATTCTCAATCGGCTTTTCTCAAGGGTAGATTCATTCTTGATGGACCCTTAGTCATCAACGAACTGTTTTCGTGGGCTAGAAAGATCAAGAAACAGGTTTTTTTCCTTAAAGTAGACTTTGAAAAAGCTTATGATAACGTGAATTGGGCATTTGTTATTGATATTCTTCAGCAAATGGGTTTCGGTGAGAAGTGGTGTAGCTGGATTTCTGGTATTCTTGCCTCAGCCAGAGCTTCTGTCCTGGTGAATGGTTCGCCAACTTTCGAGTTTGGCTGCAGTAAAGGGATGAGACAAGGGGACCCTATTTCCCCTTTTCTTTTTGTGGTTGTTATGGAATCGCTCTCTTGGTTGCTCAATAAAGCTTGTGATATAGACGTCGTCCGTGGCATTAATCTTCCTGATAACGAGGTCAGAGTTTCTCACCTCTTTTTCGCGGATGACGCAATGATTATGGGGGTGTGGGACAAGGAGAATATTGCCAATGTTATTCGGATTCTGAGATGTTTTCATGCTTGTTCGGGGCTCAAAATTAATCTCAGTAAATCGAGTTTGTTTGGCGTTGGCGTTTCAAACGAGGAGGTCGAAGAGATGGTTAATTGGATTGGTTGTAAGAATGGTTCGGTCCCGTTCAATTACTTAGGCTTGACGGTGGGGGCCAATATGAATCGCATCAGTAACTGGAGGCCTATTTATGATATTTTTGATAAAAGACTTTCTCTTTGGAAGGCGGAGATGTTATCCATAGGAGGGAGGGTTACTCTAATTCGGTCGGTCCTCGAGAGTCTGCCTAATTATTTTATGTCTCTATACAAAGCGCCCGTGAAAGTTGTCAAAGACCTGGAAAGCAAGATCAAAAAGTTTTTATGGGGAGGCTCGAGCAATGTTAGGAGAACTCACTGGGTGGCGTGGGACAGGGTGACACTTCCGAAGAAAGCGGGAGGATTGGGCTTGTGCAAATTATTGAATGTGAATGTAGCTTTACTCAGTAAATGGGGTTGGAGGTTTAAGAGTGAGTCGGACAATCTGTGGGTGAAGGTTGTCAGTGCTATACACTCGGGTCGGTCAAAATGGGAGTTTTTTCCTTACAATAAAGCGATCAGGGGTGTTTGGCTTAACATCTGTAATGTGCTGAACAAACCGGTTTTCGGAAATAAAAGTATCCGTAGCTGCTTTAGAGGAGAGATCAAGTCGGGTAGCGATTTATTTTTCTGGCTAGACCCCTGGATCGCCGAACTCCCTTTAAAGGAGATGTTTCCCTGTCTATTTCATTTAGAAGTGGTCAAAGATTGCTTTGTGAGTGAACGGTTGGCTGGTGACGGCCAGTGGTTATGGCGTCATGACCCTGACTCAGAGGCGGAGATTCAGGAATTGGCGGCTCTTATGGGATTGATCTCTTCGGTTGTTCTCAGGTCTGGTAAGGATGGTTGGAAGTGGACGGAGGACTCTTCTGGTATCTTCTCAGTCAGGTCGGTGAAGAGGATGTTATATCGTGACGCTAGTGACCCGCATTTGGTTGTTATTGATTGGTGCAAATGGATACCCTTGAAGTGCAATATTTTCATTTGGAGGCTAGAACAGAATCGTATTCCGACGGCCGATTCTCTTCTTTCAAGGGGCATTATAAATCAACCTGGTTCTTGTCCTCTGTGCGGCAGTGACGATGAATCCGTGAATCACTTATTTTTATCCTGCCAGTTTGCTTCTGAGTTATGGATGAAAGTCAGTAGATGGTGCCGTATATCGCCTATTTTTGCCTTCTCGATAAAAGACTTGTTGGAAGTGCATAAATTCAGCAACTTGGGCCGGTCAGCGTCGTCTATCTTGCAAGGTATTATTTACTCAGCATGTTGGTGCTTATGGTTAGCAAGGAACAAGGTGATTTTTTCAGGATCTCGATTTCAAGTAGAGGAAGTTTTCAGCAACATAAGATCCTCGGCTTTCTTTTGGCTCAAGCATAGATCGGTTTTTCACTCTTTATCTTGGAGTAATTGGTGTAAATTTGTAATTATGTAGGTGTAGTTTTTTCGTCGCTTCTTTTGTCTTGGTTTTCGGTGGTGTGTTTGTTTTGCCGGCTCGGTTTTCGGGTTCGGTGGTGTTTATGAAAGTCAATTTTCAAAAAAAAAAATAAAAAATCTATGTTTTATGCTTTATGCTATTGTACATAAAGCTTGATTTATGTTACCATTTTCAACCATAGGAACAATAATGATGTGTTTACTACCATGGCTGAACAGTCGTTGAACCTACGGGTTTAGGTTCGTTTTCTACTTTGTATTCATCGCATGAGTTTAGGGCTCGAGAATGCGGTCGTTCTTTGATTTCATTTCATATCTTTCAATTTATTTTACATTGAGTTGTTTTTTATATGTGGGGGTTGCCAAGAAAATGAACTAAAACGTTTTAACCTTTGATTTTTAATACTCAGGTTTAATTTATTGAAGAACTAAAATGCTTTAATTTATTGAAGAACTAAAATGCTGGACATCCAATCCCAAACGTGTGGGTTTGGTGAAATTTGCAACTTGGTAAAAATAAGTGCTCAATAGGCACACTAAAAAAGGCAGGTCAGAATCAGAGATTAGCCGGTCACCAAGAACTTCCAAATAGCTGCAAGAAAGGCAATCGAAGAAGGTTTTGATCGGGCTTGAACATTCACCGAGCAAACAGTCAGTCAGACACTTAATCCACCAATTCATGAAAGATCAACTTTTTTACCTTATATACGATCAATGTTACTAAATAGCGTTTATGCTTTGTTTGTATACAGTGCGGCTTAATTAGTAAGCCCTAGCCGCAACGCGGCGGGGCTCACATCTAGTTTGTATGAAAACTAATAAATGTTTTTAACTTTTTTAAAATGATAACTCAACGTACACTATCCTACACCTGAACTATACATATGTCTATCATAGAACTGAAACCCTCACCCTCAACCTCAACCTCAGAAAAGGAACATCAATATATACACACCGTAATACCACTAGGCTATAAGCGATTTTATAAATGTCGCAAAATGTATTTTAAAAATAGATATGCAGTAAACATCAAGTCTCTCTCTCCCTCTCGCGTGTGCGCTCTCTCTCTTTAATGCATAATAAAAGCGTATATATTAAATTAACCATATTTGATTGACATTTAATACGAAGATTAAAAATAACTATTGGGATTTTCCACGTTTTGCGACACACATTCATTTGGTATCACTTCGGTTGGTTACAGTACTTGTATAATGTCGGCATTCGGTAAAGCAATCGAAAGAAATAAAAAGACGAATAGCAAAACTTGTATGATGTATAATATCATATAATATTATTGATATATTAATTATAAAAAAAAGTCACAATATCACTATTCAAATTCTTTGTGTTTATGTCATTTGTACATTATCTTCATTCGTTTGTACTATATTGTTTTCTTGAAAAAATTACAATGTTGGTTCTTGTGGTTTCTGTCAAATTTCAATATCGGGTACTAATAGTTTTTTGTTGCAAAATCAGGTATTAACGTTTTAATTTGTCACAGTGATGAGTACTAAAGCCAAACCATGTTAATTTTTTTAAGTCTTACTAAAACGACTAAATGCTCTTTAGTAACTAGAGGGTCTATTTTTTAATTAATTATACTTGATCACAGTGGCCCTTATTGTAACTTATAAAATTCATCATCATCATCATCATCATCATCATCATCATCATCATCATCATCATCATCATCATCATCATCATCATCATCATCATCATCATCATCATCATCATCATCATCATCATACTCAGTAAATCCCACCAATAGCAAAGCTAACGTAGAGTCTGAGGAGAGTAAGATGTAGACAGTCTTACCTCTACCCCATAAGAATAGAGAGGCTGCTTCCAGTGAGACCCCCGACTCGATAGTAGTTTTGCATCAAACCTTGGACATAAGGCACATAATACTCAACAATTAAGACAAAAGCCGATTAGTGCATGTACTCCATTGTCTTTCGGCTATCAACGCCACCACATGATGATTAACCATCCCCCTCTTTTAATGTTATTTTCACGAAATTAGTAAAATAACGTTAAAATTAGTACACTTTCACTTTTGCCCCCGAGCGCCCACACATATATACATTATATGCGCATACCGCAAGCGGGACGTATAACTTATAAAATTCAGAATCTTATAATTAAAGAAACCGAATTATATTTGATCACTGAGTTTATGAATAAATTGAACTAGGTTATTCTCACACGCGCGTTGCGGCGGGGAAATAAACTGTTTAGCAAAGAAAGTGTGCCCATTTCAACTAACCCTGATTCAACGGTTGGTACTTGGTACCGGTTCGGCCAAATAAAAGTTGTTATAGTACCGATTCATGTTGTTGTTGGTACTATAAATTTAAGATTTAAATCATAAGATAAGTTTTCTATAATCAATGAAATATGTACTGAGAGTAGTTAACCTTTGTCGGCTAAGCAATCTTGCACCATGAAATTCTTCTAGCACCCCTTTATGAGTTGTTACAACCATAACCTACAATAATAACCAAAGATTCTATAAAGAACCTTTAATAAAACAACAGCTAACGACAACAATAATAACCAAAAATTCTTATAGCACCCCTTATGGTTTACTTTTAAATTTGTTCTAACTATTATCATAGTTCAAGCAAGCTTGCTTGATTAAGTCCTGACATAGTTATTCTTTTCAAAAGATAATGGTTTGCGTATTGATCTAAATGTTGCGAGCTAACATGCGTATACATAATACTAGTTAACTAAACTAAACAAAAGAATTGTATTATGCGTATCCAAAATACTAGTTAACTAAACTAAACAAAAGAACCACTGGGTCTTGGCTCAGGGGCCACCGACACCCATTTAGTGTCTCTTGAGGCCTCCCATTACGTGGAGGTCGCGGGTTCGAATCCTGGGTACTTCAGGCTCTTCAATCCAATCAAGTTGGCAAGGGTATTTACCGCCAGGGATCGTTGTCAGGTCATGAACTGGGAAGGGAGATCCCTTCCGCGGCTAAGGATACCGTACACCTATTCCTTTTTTTATACTAAACAAAGAGTTGTATTAAAAATTTGAAGGTTCCAATATAATAGAAAAAATTTTAAAAAGTATGTGCATAGATATTATATTTGAGATAATATACATAAGTTTTATATTTATTATAATTCTGTTTTTAAAATTAGTTATATATATATATATATATATATATTATATTTGAGATAGTATGTATGAGACTATGTGTATTATATTTATTATAATTCTCTTTTAGAAATTAGTTATATAAACATAAAATAATAATAGAAAAAGCTAAACACTGATCTTGCTACAGTGTTTTATTTTACAATAGTGGTTTGGTAATAGTATGTAGAGTAAAATGCACGGATGCTCCCTGTGGATTGGTAAAATAATATCTATAGTCTCCAACTTTTGGAAATTACACTGGTGGTTCCTGTAGTTTGACAACTTGTTACTCGGATAGTCCCTAGAGTGGATATGGGTTAGTTTTCTTCGTTAAGGCCATGTAAAATTACAAAATTACCCCTTGCTTGTATTAAAATATAAGAAAGAGTAAACTGTAATTTTACCCCCTAAGGTTATGGGTCATTGGCATGTCTACCCCCTAAGGAAATAATTGCAATTTTACCCCCCACTGTTTGCTCTTATGTCGCAACCTTACCCCCCGGCGTCAAAGTCAATAACAGATCTGTTAACTCTAAGTTGAAATGACTATATTACCCTTCTATTTTACCCCCCAACATTCATGTTAAGTCGCACAATTACCCCCCACTGGTAAATTAGTAATTTGTCCTTTGTTATTACCCCCTGTACTTTGTGTTAATACACAACATTACCCCCTGCAACTTCCAAAACCCTTCCCGCCAAAATCAAAAACCTGATCTGTGATTCTATAATCAAAAATCTGAACCTGTTCTATAATCTGAAACCTAATTCTGATTTTTGAACACGTAATCTGATTTTGATCATATAAACACCTAATTCTGAATTAATTCACTGTGATTTTGTTTTATTTCTTAAATCATCTAACCTGTTCAAAAATCTGAAACCTGTTCAAAAATCTGAAACCTAACAAGCATACCTGTTCAAAAGATCCTAATATATATACAATTAGATCAGTATTAAACCAAAAGATCCTAATATATTAAAACAAATGATCCTAATATATTAAACATCAACTACACAACCATTTCCTGCTGCGGGGGAAACTGGAAGTGCAGGAAAGGGCGGCCCCGCATTTTCACAACCACGGAAACCACAATCGATCGGACTAAAAAACGAATCCTCATGTCCACTCCAAACACAAGATCGATGTTTCAATAACCCCCTGTTTTTTACTTGTTCAGAAAGATCGATGTTTATACCTGAAATCAGAGACAACAGGAGGATCGGTGGTTGTTGCCGGTAGCCAGGTGCATCGGCGGAGGTGTGGTCGCCGTTGTGGTCGCCGGAGGTGGAGGTGGAAGCATGGGGTTCTGCAATTCACTCATTGTGAAGTGGAAGCCGGTGGGTGTTGACGTTGTGGTCGCTGAAGCTGGAGGTGGAAGCTGGAAGTGCAGTCGCCGGAGGTGGAGGTGGAGGTGCAGTTGTCGGAGGTTGAAGAAGAAGGAGTGGAGTGAAACTTAGGGGGTAATGGTGAAGGTTGAAGAAAAGTACAGGGGGATTATAAAGATCCAAAGGGTGAAATTACCTTTATGCCCTTTCACCGTTTAAAGATAACATTGACTTTGACGCCGAGGGGTAAGTTTGCGACATAAGAGCAAACAGTGGGGGGTAAAATTGCAATTATTTCCTTAGGGGGGGGGGTAGACATGCCAATGACCCTTAACCTCAGGGGGTAAAATTGAAGTTTACTCTATAAGAAATTATTCACACCCACACATATATATAAACACACACTGACTCTCTCTCTAAAATGCACACTTTGACTCTCTCTACTCTCTCTTTCTCAGGCAAACCCCACCACCACCACCTACCACCTACCTCCAACACCTGCCACAACCACCTGCCACCACCCACCCCCACAACACCCGTCGTCACCACCATACACCACTGCGTTCACCATCATCCACTACCTAACACCACTCACCACCACCCACCTTTCACCTTCAAATCCGACAACCTACCCGCATACAACCAACCATCACGACCAGTCCACCTCCCGTCAATAACCACTACAACCACCATCATTCAAAGGTATAACAATCCTCTCCACCATAACCACCGTCAACAACACCTTCTCCGACTCCAACCACTAATTCATACTAAAGTAAATCGAAACCTAATTTGTAAACACGAACCTGATAAGTCCCCAAGCAAACTCGATGAAGCCCCCAAGCAAACTCGGCTCAAATAAAGTTGATGGCGATTCTTAGTGATGCCGATGAAACCCCCAAATAAACGCAATCGCTATTTTTATCCATCAATTCGTGACCAAATTGAATCATAACAAGGGGAAACTCTGTGAAATCGGACGCCAAGGTAGTGGTTGTCTGATTGTATGTGAAATTGGACGACGGCGATGGGTGGTGTTTCTTCGCCGGAGAAGATCAAAGGACGGAGGTCAATTATGAATTATGATCTATGACTGTTATTTGATTTGTTGGTGCAACACTATTTGATTAATTTCATTGGATGAAGATTCGTGGAACTGGTTTTTGAATTGAGATGATAATGATGATGATGACTGGATGATGATGATTGACCAGGAAGACTAGGGAGAACAAATATATAATTTAATATTTAATTAGTTTATTTTGTTTTATTATTAAGGGTAAGTCATTTCACAGCCACTTAACGGAGAAAACTAACCTCCATCCACTCGAGGGACTATCCGAGTAACAAACTGTCAAACCACAGGGACCACCAATGTAATTTCCAAAAGTTTGGGACTATAGGTGTTATTTTACCAAACCACAGGGAGCATCTGTGCATTTTACTCTAGTATGTAAGTTAACTAGTATTGGAACCCGCTTTGCGCGGGGTGGGGGGGGGGGTCATAGAATGGTGTTGGTGAGAATTTATTTGTTACACTGATATATATATCGATTCATTATTATAGACCATGCAAGCTTTAATCTAAACAATGGTAGAAATAAGCAATCAACATGGTTAAGTAAACATGTCTAGAGTTAAAAGTTAACTTTAGCTATAATAAGGTAAATAAAAAATAATTAAATTTGTTACCTAGTATATTGAAGAGTTAATTTAGACCATGTATGCTTTAATCTAAATAACGGTAAAAATAAGCAAGCAACACAATTAAATAACATGCCTAGAGTTAAAAGTTATATTTAATTAAAATAAGTTAAATAAATAATAAGCAAAATAAAAAAGAATTAAACTTACAAAAATATAAAAGAACAAATATTTGTTAAAAAAAGAAAAAAAATAACTTTATTAAATTTCAAGGCTTGTATGATAACTCTATGAAAGTTCGTGGGTCGAAACGTAAATCATTTATAGAAAAATAATTATTATTAAACTTTCGTGTGATAAATCAATAGTTTAGGGGTATAAACGTAAATCGCTTATAAAATAAAATTCAAGGTTCGTATAACTACTCTATTAAAATGCAGTGTTAAAAGTGGAAGTTAATTGAAGGAGAAAACAATAATATTTTATAACTAATTGAAATAAAGAAGGACCTATAAACTAAATCCATATTGACCAATAATAAAATACAACTAATAAGCAAAATAGAAAAAGAATTAAACTTATAAAAATATAAAAGAACAAATATTTTGTTAAAAAAAGAAAAAAAATAATTTTATTAAATTTCAAGGATTGTATGATAACCCTATGAAAGTTTGTGGGTCGAAACGTAAATTGTTTATAGAAAAATAATTATTATTAAACTTTCGTGTGATAAATCAATAGCTTAGGGGTATAAACGTAAATCATTTATAAAATAAAATTATTAGAGTTCAAGGTTCGTATAACTACTCTATTAAAATTCAGTGTTAAAAGTGGAAGTTAATTGTAGGAGAAAACAATAATATTTTATAACTAATTAAAATAAAGAAGGACCTATAAACTAAATCAATATTGACCAATAATAAAATACAACTAATAAGCAAAATAGAAAAAAGAATTAAACTTATAAAAATATACAAGAACAAATATTTGTTAAAAAAAGAAAACAATAACTTTATTAAATTTCATGGGTTGTATGATAACTCTATGAAAGTTCGTGGGTCAAAACGTAAATCGTTTATAGAAAAATAATAATTATTATTAAACTTTCGTATGATAAATCAGTAATTTAGGGGTATAAACGTAAATCGTTTATAAAATAAAATTATTAGAGTTCAAGGTTTGTATAACTAGTCTATTAAAATTCAGTGTTAAAAGTGGAAGTTAATTGAAGGAAGAGTAAACTGCAATTTTACACCCTGAGGTTAGGGGTCATTGCATGTCTACCCCCCCCCTAAGGAAATAATTGCAAATTACCCCCCCCCCCCCCCCCCACTGTTAACTCTTATGTCGCACTTTTACCCCCCGGTCCAACATTCCGTTAGTCTTCCCGTTAGAGACTGATGAAATGTCCAAATTACCCCCCCAACATATTCCTCTTCCTCATTTAAGTGGTTCTAGCCCTAATTTCTCTGTGTAAATCGCTCTCTCTCTCACTGTCTTCTTCAATCCAACCCCAAAATCGCTGAACATGTCTTCATCTTCTTCCTCTGTGCTGCGATCCAAGGAGACCATGAGAAAAGTGAAGCTTCAGACATCATATGTCCTTGTGGTTCGAAAACAGTGTTCAAAGAGTCACATTCCAAAGCTAATCATGGTCGATTGTATCTTAGATGTGTAAGTTTCTTCTGTTAAATGGTTATTGAAACTCAAATTTCATTGTTATGTTGCTTATGATGTCCGATAACAGGTTGGAGGATGTGGCTTCCTCAGATGGGCTGATGTTGGTGAAGAACAGGGATGTCCGATTTGTCGAGAGGTAATGCCTGCTTTAATTCAAAGCATTAAAGATAAGGATGAGTTGGCTAAGTGCAAAGAACAATTGGCTCGGTACAAGAATGGGGATGTGTTGAAACTGAAGATGTACTTTGTGATTACTTGGGTCTTGATTGTTGTATTTTTTTTTTTGCTTAAGTAGGTTAATGTCGAGAAATTGGATTTGGTTGTGTATTTTGAGTGTAACCGTATTTTGGTTATGACTTTTGAAGTTTATGCAATGCTACTTTTCAAGTTCTTATATGTTTGTTTTGGTAGCCTGGATGTAATTCTGTAGGTATGGCTGACAAAGAGAATGTTAAAGTTGAGAATGAGAAAGATATTGCTAAGGATGAAGACGTTGTTGCAGCCGAAGAACCAGACAGTTATGTATACTTTGAATATCAAGAGTCTGAGATACTCAGACCTTACATGGAACAACAAACTGATTATGAAAAGATATTCGGAGATCCGACAAAGGATTATGACCCTGAAGTGCTGGAACATGCATGGGATTACACATATTGGGATGAAGACGATGATCGGTACTTTGACCCATATGAAGGGGAGCATGGTTCTGATTCGGATTGGTCTTGTTTGGATGATTGTCGCTGGAAATAGGCTAGATTTGTTCGGTTGTATGTTTGTATTTTGGACATCTTATTTGTACTAAATGTTGGTTTGTAATCGAATGACCTTCCCCCAAAAATCTGTTTGAACACATTTTTTTACTAAAGCAGCCATACTCTACCATAATAAACCAAAGCAGGCACGACGTTGAACAAACATAAAGGTACAAACCAAACATAAAGGTACAAACCAAACATTGTCTTGACAAACCTAACATTGTCTTGAACAATCAAACAAACCTAACATAGTCTAAAGTTACAAACCAAACATTGTCTTGTAGAAACTTGACAAACAAACAAACATACTCTAAACTTACAAACCATCCATCACTCATCAAGATTGTAAACTGGTGCACCTTGAGTTGCAGTGTGTGATTCCTGTGAAGCAGTTGAATGTTCACCACCTTGTCCTTTGCAGCTCCTAGCATTGTGACCCATGTTCCCGCATTTACCACACTTGATGCTACTTCCCTTTCTGGTCATTTTACCTCCTTTGTCGAACTCCTGCTCAAGCTCTTTTTCACCAAATGCCTTCTTTCTTTTCTTCTTAGGCCTTCCAACTTGTGTATGATGCTTTGGTGGGATGAGTGTTGTTGGACACTCTGAAGGAGTCCACATCTCCGGCCCGTTGATTGGCTCTATCACATTTTGATAGACTTTCTTCCATGTTGACAACCAATACACATCATCCACCCACTCTTCTGGTATGCCAGCATCAATGTTATTCCTTGACATATCCCATATGGCTGCAACTGCATGTTTGCAAGGCATCCCTGTCAAATCCCACTTCCTGCATGCACAAGTTTTATGTTTGACATTCACAACACACTGTGATCTCGGACCTGTTACTTGATACTTGTCTGAATCAACCATGAGAACAGACATTTCAGCAGCCTGTTTCTTGATCTCATCGAACACCTCAGTTGCATGAGGTGTCAGTGGCCCCGTACACTTTGCTTGCAATTTGTTGACATTAACTATCCTCTTGGTCATGTACTCCCGAATGAATTCTAGGCATGTGATAATCGGCTTATCCCTTGCTCCTACGATTTGTCGGTTAAAAACCTCACAAATGTTGTTCACCAACATATCACATTTAGCTCTTCCAGAAAAATAGGCTCTTGACCAAGCGGTGAATGGGATCTCATTCATCCAGTCATACATAGCTCGTTCTGTTGTCGTAATTTCTTCCATAGCTTTGTTAAAGTATGGAATGGATGTCTTCCTTCCGGCTGGCCAAAGCAAATTCTTGTAAAGATCTCCACGCCACTTGGATTTCATGTTCTCATGGATGTGCCTCAAACAAAATCTGTGCTCACCATTAGGAAAAACAACTAGCATAGCAGGAATCAGACCATGTGATACAAAATGCAATTCAATTTGCTGAATAATTATAATATTTTGCTACCAAAGTTTTTTGCAATTTATTAATCATAAGAACTTATTACCTTTTGTCTGTCACTGATGAAGGTGAAACAAGAGTCAGCCGTACACCCTAGGTCATCTCTCAACAGTTGAAAAAACCATTTCCAGGTTTGTGTTGTTTCTGCTTCAACAAGGGCATAACAAACTGGATATATGCTATTATTTCCATCAATACCAACAGCACTCAAGATCTGTCCAGGATATGGACCTTTCATGAAACAACCATCCACACCCAGCAATGGTCTTCCAATCATCTTAAATCCTCTCATCATAGAGGCGAAACAAAAATAAACCCTTCGAAACTGCCTTGTAGGACTAGCTGAGTTCCCACATGGCTCCACATCAATTTTAATTGTACTACCTGGGTTGAATTTTAGAAGTTCATCACAATATGACCTTAGCAAAGCATACTGTTCTTGGTAATCACCATAAATCTTCGTAGTTGCTATCCTCTTGGCTCTAAAGACCTTATGGAGTGATATTTCAAGTTGATGCTTCCGAAGCAGTTGACTTTGGATTGCATGAATTGGCATGTCTGGATTGCTTTCAATCATAGGTTGAATCTCTCTGGCAATCGAACTCATTGTATACAAAGAAACGACCCTTGTTGTCAAACAATTGTGTTGATTATGAATGGTCTTCACACACCACTTATCCTTGTCCGTGTTTCTTGAGATGTGAACTGCCCAAGGACAAGTGGGCTTGATATGCCTTTTAAGGTGCTTGTATTTTTGCCCTACTTTGGTGCATTTACTATTTTGTCCCTCTTCTCCCTTTTTTTTACAGGACCAAGTAGTGGTGGATTGCTTCCAAAACATACTACCCTATACCTTAACAATTCATTTTTTAGAATAAACACATCCCTCCTAGCCTTAAGAGCATAACTTTTCACCATCCGATTCATCGTTTTCTTGTCATCAATTAGCTGACCAACATAGAATGGCAAATCATTTGGACCTTTTAAAGCACTCTTGTTTCTCCTCCTTATCTTCCTAGCAACCTTATCTCTAAGACTTGAATTGTCATCAGACCCACTTTCAAAAACCTCCAGGTCAACAGGCTGATGACCTTCTTCGCTTCTATCATCATCATGATCCCCATCACTTGAACCATCCAGTTCTTCCCTAGTAAAGTCAACATTAGCCATGAACCTCTGCATATCCATCTCTATTTCATAAACCAAATTATCTTCCTCAACATACTCATAATCAGGATCACTTCCGTCACTCCCTTCCTCATCTTCATTCATACTATCATTCTGAGTATATTTTGTAAATGATGCAGGAACAATTGCTTTATTAGCCCCTATAGGACCTTCACTTGTATTTTCCAATATTGTTGACCTCCGGTGTTCAACATACATGTCTATCATGTGGACTCCTTGACGACATGATCAAAGATAGGCTCTAAGTCAACATCACCTTTTAAAGTCCTAAGACCAAAATCCAAGGAACAATACGGTTCCTTGTAATGAATGCAGAAAACCAACCCATCATTGTATCCTAATTTCTTAACCATCGCCTCTAACACATCAGTATTCAACACTCTAAAATCTACATGATCAATGTAGTTCATCTTCCCACCAACGTATTTCCTATTTGGGATTTCTACAAACTTACCTCCATGGTGAAATTTTATGCTAAATTCAGATTGGATTTCACCTGTAATCAAACAACAAAAACAAATTAACACAGAAATATGTTAAAATTTTACCTGATTCAAACGCTGTGAGCTTGCATGTCACTTACGGTACATTTCAGCCGGTTCTAAATACTGATCTTCAGCTCGTAACTTCAACAATCGAAGATCCATGCTCGTAACACAACTTCTAATCAGCTGTAATTGTTGAAAGGATGCTTGAACGAGACTGCGGTGTCTTCAATTTTGAGTTAGGTTAACCTCAGGGTTTCAAAGTGGTAAAAAGGGGGTTTTATGAGGTTGCAGGTCAACAGGAACGCGAATTTACCTATTTGCCCTTTGACCATTAACAGAAAACACTAAAGACTAACGGAATGTTGGGCCGGGGGGTAAAAGTGCGACATAAGAGTTAACAGTGGGGGGGGGGGGTAATTTGCAATTATTTCCTTAAGGGGGGGGGGGGGGTAGACATGCCAATGACCCCTAACCTCAGGGTGTAAAATTGCAGTTTGCTCTTGAAGGAAAAAATAATAATATTTTATAACTAATTAAAATAAAGGACCTATAAACTAAATCTATATTGACCAATAATAAAATACAACTGTTCACATTTGTTAATGTTAGTGTATAGAATAGAATCTTAGCATGTAATATGTAAATAAAAAACAAGAGTAAATTACAGGTTTTGTCCTTTATGTTTACATCAAATTTCAGGCGCTGTCCTTTAGCGTAAAAGTTGACAGGAGGTGTCCTTTAACTTTCAAAATCTTGCACGTTTTGTCCTTTAGGCCAAACCCAATTAGATTTTTTGGTTAAATTATCTCTCTCTCTCTCTCCTTTAAGAAGAAAAAAAAATGTGCATCTCCATTCTTATCTTTTCAATCTCTCATTCCAATTGAAAGATTATGGTTAATAGATTTGCCCGGTTGACCCTCCTCCACCACCGAAACTCCCTGGCGGCGGTGGCGGCACCACCATCGTATCAGTCGTCGTCATGATGTCATGAATGCTCGACCTCTTCCGCTCTTTCTTCATCGAATTCTGCCGCAGAAAATACTTCTGCGCATGACTTGCCACTTGGGTCGGTGTTCGCGATACGACAACGTTTCGCGAAATGCTCCTCCAGTCCCCCTTTCCGTACCGTTGCAGTCCAATTAAAAACAACCTGTTACCAAAAAATAAAAAGTATTGTCTTAATTTGTTAACAATTTGTTAGATTTTTTGGGTTTTTTGGATTTGGGGATTTTGGGGGTGTTGATTTGGATTTTTGGGAAGAAGAAGCACCATGTCTACTTTTGAACATAATGAGGAAGAAGACGCAGAACCAATAAATTTATACAACTTGGTCAAAGTTCCAGATATTGCATATTATAAATTTTCCTAATTGTGATGATTCATTTTATTTTTTTTTGGGTTTTGAGGATTATTAGTTTTGGAGGTTTTTGGTTGATGAGTTGATTTGGAGATGGTGGTTGTAGATGATGAAGGGTGGTAGTGGTGGCGGTGAAGGTGAATGGTGGTGGTGGTGGAGGTGGAGGATGGTGGTGATAGGTGGTTGCTAATTGCTAATTTCATAAATATATTTATATATATATGGTTATAAAAATAATATTTTAAATTATTTTGTTTTATTTTTACAAAATAGCCCCTTGATATAATTTATCTTACAAAATAGTCCATGGAATGTGAAATTACAATAGTACTCTCATGTGCAAGCACATGACTAGATTTAACCAAAAAATCTAACTATATTTAGCCTAAAGGACAAAACGTGCAAGATTTTGAAAGTTAAAGGACACCACCTGTCAACTTTGGCGCTAAAGGACAGCGCCTGAAATTTGATGTAAACATAAATGACAAAACTTGTAATTTACTCAAAAAAACAATGTATCAATGTATCATCCTTAATTCTTAACTTTGGAATTACTTATAAGCTGGTTGAGGAAATCTTTTCATTATGTAATTTTATTGTAGTTATTATAAACTCATTATCTTTATATAAATTGATTAAAAAACCGAAAGTTTTTCATTAGTTATAACTTAGAAGAGAAGGGTTTTTTTTTGTTCAAAATGTTGTTGGTGAAGTAAGTGTTCCTGGTGTTGGTTAATTTGTTTTGTATTCTTTAACCAATAATTTGTTTTTTTTTTATATTTAAACAATCCATCATCTATTTATTTATTAATCTTTTTCTATACTTCTTTTTATTCTTCTATCCAATCAATTCAATATCCTTTGATCTTTCTTATAATCAACTAGTTTGGAAAGCCAAAGCTTTCACGGTTCACACTTCTACAAAAACACAAGTTCATCTATATTGAGGATGGTGAATCTTGGATGGTTTTAACACTTGAAACATGTCGGAGCATAAATTAAAAGAGTCATTGTACCCGTTTCTTGGTGGAAATCAACCTCAACACAAACCCACAACTATGAACTTAGTTATGAACTTGGTGGGGACAAGATTCCACCAAGTTTTAATCAAGAAATGTAATGTACAAGAACTTAAACAAAAACATAATTTTCATCTTACTTTGGACCTCAAATGTGGTGAGGTTTCACCTTAGTTTGCCATGGAAAACTTGTGAAAACCTTCCTAGAGGTTGTCCAAGTAGATTGATAGAAGAAAATATGAAGAAATAAGTAAGGAAGTAAGCTAGAACTCACTTAGAACACTTGTAATTTTCTGCCTAAAGTGTGTAGATTTAGAGAGAAAACTTGAAGATTAGAGAGAGTTTGAAGTGTTTGGAAAGTGTTTAGAAGTGAAAGAGGGATCTTATTTATAGTGTGAGATTAGGGTTTAAGTCATAAATGAAGTAGGAGGTAGTTGGGTGTTGTAAAAAGGTGAAAAGTGGGTGAAAACGCGGTTGTTTGCGTTTTCTGCCCATAATCCCGTTGCCTGCTCCGTTCACGTGGATGTATGTTTCGTGCGAATGGGAGTGGTTCGTACGAAGGAGGGATCATTCGCGCGAAGGTGAGTTGGTTCGTGCGAAGGGGGGGTTCTTTCGTGTGAAGGAGTTAGGTTCGCACCAAAAGGCATAGTTCGCACAAGGGACTTAGTTCGCACAAGAGAGGTCTTCATCCGTCTAGAGACTATAAGTCGGGTCAGTTTCGCGTATCTTATCCGGTTTTAAGTATTTCAAGCAGAAAAATGTAATATAGGAGTATAATGCACATATAATTGATGTTTCAAGTATTCCAAGTATAGGTTTTCATGTAAAACCATGTATTCAAGATTGCAATGTATAACACAAGTATTTAACATGTGTAAGTATAAAATAATGGAGTTTCATTATGATCAAAGCCTTGTATTACAAAGTTCGGAAGGGAAATACGAATACAATACAATTACAAGTTTCCAAAAATAGAAATACGATTACACTTTATAAATAAGGAATGTACAAAATGCGAAGCGTTACAATCACACCTTAGCGCTTCCGCTACGAGCAGGGTATGACAGAGAGGTGTTCTTGGAATATGTTCCAAGATGGCCTAAGCCTGACGACTATTTGCATACATTGTGATTGCTAATAGGCTATTGGTAGAGCTTAAAGTGCAATGTATAATGGCAAATCAAGGCACATACGATGTAGGCATAACACGATACTACAATTGCTCTCAATTGGAGTTCACGATTGAATATGTGAAGTCAAATAATAACATTGCATATCCGCTTACAAAAGGCTTAAACAGAGAGGCAATACATAAGTCGTCAATAGGAATGGGGCTAAAGCCCTTGGAGTAAATTTGTACAAAGGAAAACCTATCATAGAAGATTGGATATCCCATGATCTAGGCTCACTAGGACCATCTAACTGTACAAACTGAGATCACTATAGGGGAGTACCTCAACATACAAAAGGAGTTACAAACTGGCTAGTCCATTCCTACTTAAAATCAGTGATATCAAGAGAGGTTAAGCATATGGCTTTTAATGATTTGCAAATCACCTATGTGAGAGCGAAGTGGGGCCGTTTCGAATGGAATTGGGGGCACAATTCCTAGAGCTCTCGCAGAACCAAGATAGTGTTTCATGACCATAACGAACACAACTATAAGGGGTTAACCAAACCACGTAGAGTAATTTGTGATGTGTAATAACGTCTGCGTAAAAAGGGGTTGGTTCAAGGCCATCACGTCTACTAACCACTAGGAGACCAAGTACATGTCACAAAGGAGGGTTCAAGGGGAAACCTACCTATCATGCATTACTTAATCACTAAAATTTTATCGAGACACTCGAGTGTATGGGACGATCTCCATTCATGTGGGAGATTGTTGGAAATTTTATAAATGATATTATATTATTGTTTAGTATAATGATTATTTCATAATTAAAGACAAGATAAATGAGAGATCTTGAGCATTAAGTTTGTGTAGGAAATTGTGTTTATCCCACATTGGTGGAGAGATAAATCTTTTGTTGATTTATAATTAGAATTCTCTACAAGAATGTATTCCTATGTGACAAGTCACACCCAGTGGCAGCCAGGAGGGTGCGTGTGGGCTCGAATCAGTGGCTTGGTGTGGTCAGCTAGAGACTATTTACATTCCAATATGTCTAGTCTTAGAATCATTCACTGTGTCATTGAATTCTAGACTTTATTTTTATTGAATTCTGTATTCAATAGAGACTTTTCGCTTGGAACTCCTAACAGATCATATACAAAGCTTTGTGCTTTATTCTAGAGACACACAATACACAAAGTCACATGGTTCTTAGCACGACACATACCACATCCAACGAATTCCCAGATTTTGCGTCGCTACACACTCTTATGTCAGGTATTACTTCAGGTGCAAGGCTAACTCCGGCAGTACAACCTGCTCTGACTGTTGTACCTTGGGAAACAGGCGGGTTCACCTGGGTGACCCGAAATCTGTTTTAAGGGAAACATCTTGAACGTGCCTCAGTCACCCATGTTTTATTTTCTTGCTCAGTTTACTTTCTTTGTAATCATTTTTAAGTTTCCTTTCATTCTGTCTGTAATTTTTAGTGCAATTGTAAATTTGTTCAGTAGTTTTGTTTTTGTTCCTTCTGTTATTTTTTTTTTCAATTGTGATTTGTAATGGATAAAATAATGAAATAATATTTTATGCTATTTTATTTTGTGAATGGATGTCCTACATACATGGCTAAGCTATACGAGACGTATCGAAGTCGACAGATATGATATGACACAATCACGTATACGATGCGAATTGATTTATACGCGTCGTATAAAGAGGTGTCCAAATAGGTAGAATGGTGTGTGAATATGTATCCCCTTTATATATTACATTTAAAGAGTATAACAAATGTATCATACATTTTTTTATAGTTGTAAACATCTTTTTGGTTATCAAATATACACATACATGCATAGCATGGTAAGTAAATCTTACTAGAGAATTCCACCACGCCTATTAGTTTTTGTCAACCTTAAATTAAAAAATGAACAAAAAATATTCTTTTATGATAGTAAAAGTGTCATAAAATGGACGAAACGTGATTTATAATTCTAAATTGCTTTTAAATTGATTCAAAAAACAATATTTAAAAGGGTGTTTGGGATTACTTTTTAAAGTGATTATTTGATTATTGTGTTTGTAAAACATAAATAATCTAAAAAAGTGTTTAGATGAATTCCAAAATGCAGTTTTGGAGAAGCATGTACCTACATGCTTTTTCAAAACTGCGTTTTGAAAACGCAAAATCTATTTTGAAAACGTATAATCTATTTTGAAAACGCAACACCAAACACCCCCTAAGACTCATTTTGTAGAGACACGTGTTTCTTAGAAGAAAGATCCTAGATTGGCAAGAAAGTAATTAATCAGTTTTATCAACATTAAAGATGTAATTTTATCATTTATTCCAAAATTTTATTTCATCGAAATGCCCGCATGATATGAACTTAAAGTGATATCTGATTCACCCTCTAGTTAGTGAAGAAGTAATAAACTTGTCACTTGATTCAAGAAGCTATGGCAGTATGGCTCAAGCACTTCCGACTTTCCCATATTACCATAGCATGTCCCTTAGCAAGCAACATCATGGATTCCATTGAATCTTATACAACGGTATTAACCAGATTCGGTGGGGGCCACCAATACACTTCACCAATTTCTAAAGATATAAATACCCCTCCTCATACATGTGAAAAGGTACGTTATTATCACACCGAATTAAATTTCCTCTCTGATTATCTCCTCCTCTACATATTTATCCTTACGTCGGAGAGTGTTCGCCGAGAGGCCCTCCCTCTGCGGTGAGCCTATGGGTGTTCGTTTTGCAGGTTCACAACTCGATTCAATCTTAGTTTTCATCTACAAGATTCAGATTTGTGTTCATCCTTCATAAGGCCGGTTTTTGGATCTTCAGTTAGAAAGTTAGACGTGTTAACACAAGATTAAAATAATATTATGAAAATCCAATTTAGTAAAAAAAAATTGTTCATTTATATTTATATAGACTCATTTCAATACTAATGTTTATAATAAAAAAAATCACATGTATTAAAACACAAGTTTATTATAAAACCTTATTTTATTAAACACATATGTTTTATTTGATGACATTCAAAAAACACAACATATCAGGTCAGCTTGGAAAAAATTTATTTTAATAAAACTAGGGGTATTCGAATCCTCGCGCGTTGCGCGACGTAAGGTGTTGCTTTAATTTAGTTATGGGTGCGAGCTTTCTTTATGTTCATAAGTAACTTTCATCAAGTTATATCAAGTTATGACACTGCTATTAACAGACGTAGTGTACAAAATATGGTATGTTCAGGCATACATGTTACTGTTATCAACCTATAGCATACAACCATTGACTACATTTTTGACAAAGCTGGCACATTGCGCTGCTTTGTTGACAACAAATTTCAATGTGCGCGTTTTCTTGTCGTATAGTATGCTTCCTTTTCCATAACTGAGTACAAATTTTATTTTAATAAAACTAGGGGTATTCGAATCCTCGCGCGTTGCGCGACGTAAGGTGTTGCTTTAATTTAGTTATGGGTGCGTGCTTTCTTTATGTTCATAAGTAACTTTCATCAAGTTATATCAAGTTATGACACTGCTATTAACAGACGTAGTGTACAAAATATGGTATGTTCAGGCATACATGTTACTGTTATCAACCTATAGCATACAACCATTGACTACATTTTTGACAAAGCTGGCACATTGCGCTGCTTTGTTGACAACAAATTTCAATGTGCGCGTTTTCTTGTCGTATAGTATGCTTCCTTTTCCATAACTGAGTACAACTTTTTCATGGGGACCTCAGTCGCAGCCAACCCTTCGCATGTCATTGCTAACTACTGTCTCCCTGCGCCGTCGAAAATAACTGTCGACATGCTTCCCGTGCTGTCCGAGATTATCGCAATGATTCGGTACCTATACATGTATGTGTCACCGTATTCTATATCGATTTGGATAATAGATTTAAATGGTGTGTAACTTACATTGTGTTCGCTTTTTTTGTGTGCCGTCACGTTTACAAATCCACTCAGTATCGACCTCTAGTATTGACCACATCTTGGACATGCTGTGTAACACGATGTCACGGCCCCCGTCCCGGTTTGACCCGGTCCAGGAGCCGCGGGACAGAAACCCGTGGTATTTATTAATTGAGTTGACAGCGGAATACTTTAACAGGATCTTTTAAAACTTGAAATGCCCGATTATTGTATTTCATAATTCGGGATAAACCCCGTAATTTACAATAGAGGAATTTCACAAGTAAATTCCCTGATTTACAAAACATGTTTATTTGTTTAATTGAGCCAGTACTTCAAGCTTGTTAGTGCTCCGTAACACTTTTCCTTGGTTCACAGTAGTCACCTGAAACATGTTTTGAAAATATTTTATCAGCGGGGAAATACTGGCTAGTCACTCAAATTTGATAAAATGACACATAGTTATAAATTACAGCATAAGAGCGATTACAATGGCTTCTATCTTATTTTTATCTGGCGCCGTGTCACCTCCTGGTGACGATGGTCATACCACTATTGGGTCCTTTCACCCAAGTAGTGATGATTATCACTGTTAGGATTTATTAGCCTAACCGTGAGAAATTAGTAATGTGCACAATACCCCACTAGCCAGTGATTAAGATAACCAAGACTTAGTCCCTGTAATTATAACCTTTGAAAATAACTTGGAGTATTGTAAAATATTATTGATAAAAAGAGAATGGCTCACATTGCAGATTTAAACGAGCAGAGTTTAGCCTACTGATTAGCCTTGTAACCTAATTTAAATAACAATGCACACGAACTAGGTTAGTAACTAATACAACATTTACGATAACTCACGAGATAAAACCCTCACAACGAATGACAAAGTGCAATACTTAAACATCCATCGAATTCACGACGAATGACAAAGTATGGCCCTAATGTGGGCAGCACTTAAACATCCATTGGATAGTTTCAATCGATCGGACATTGAATCGTAGCAGCGATCGAGTTAATACCCTGTTTCGTAGCAGCGCTTCACTATTGTGAATATGATTTTTGACTTTTGAGCAGTATTTTTCGTGTTTTTGATTGAAATTTCGACACAGATGAACTGCTCGTGATCCAAGCTATTTATAGCAAAAATTACGCGGCCCACGAGAGCCCCCTATGCGTAGATTAGGGCATCCGTGTCACACCTAGGGCTGCCACGTGGCCCTGAACGCTTATCCGGTCAAACACACTTTGACACGGCCCGCGTATGCTTCCCTTATGGCTTACGCGGCCCGCCTGAAACCCAAAAACCTTGATTTCTTGATTTTTCATGCACAGTAGGGTTTCAGGGGTCCGGGTTTTCACTTATGGGTCGTTTTGGGACATTTTTGGAAGTCCTTACACCCTCCCCACCTTATTTAAAATCTCGTCCTCGAGATTTATTGAAATAAGTGAGGATACTTTCGCTTCATTTCCGATTCCAGCTCCCAAGTATACTCAGGTCCTCTTTTCGAATCCCATTTGACTTTGACTAGTACCAGTCTTTTGTGTTTGAGAAACTTAATCTTTCTGTCTTCTATTTGCAGTGGCTTCTCAACAAATTTTAACTTTTCATTTACCTCTACATCTTGAAGAGGTATTACCAAGGATTCGTCAGATAGACATTTCTTGAGATTGGATATATGAAATACGTCATGTATTCCAGCTAGCTCCTCTGGTAGTTGTAGAGGTGTTCAAAATAACCGGTTAATTAACCGTAACCGGTTATTAACCGAAACCGTAACCGGTTAATAACCGATTTAGGAATAACCGGTTAGTGGTTATTTTTAACCGTAGGTTAGTAACCGGTTACAAGTTTTTAGTATAATAACCGGTTATTAACCGGTTTTTTTAAACCGGTTTTTTAACCGATAGACCGGTTAACCGAAAAAATAACCGAAAAATTCAAAAAAAAGGCAAAAAAAACCGGTTTTTAACCGAAAATAACCGGTTAATTAACCGGACCGGTTAAAGTAATTAACCGGACCAGTTAATAAAATAACCGGTTAAAGTAATAACCGGTTAAAGCATTAACCGGTTAAAGTCAAAAAGTCAAATTAACCGGTATAACCGGTTAACCGGTCCGGTTATTAAAATTAACCGGTTTGTGCACCTCTAGGTAGTTGTAAGCGATAGGCGACTGGCCCTATTCGCTGTATTATTGGGAATGGTCCTACATACCTTGGACTTAGCTTTCCTTTCTTACCGAATCTAACTACTCCTTTCCAAGGATAAACTTTTAAGAGTACTTTATCTCCAACTTGAAACTCTAGTGGCTTGCGTCGATTATCTGCATAACTCTTCTGGCGATCTCGAGCCATTTTCAATTTTCCTTGATTTGAGTGATTTTGTCGGTGGTCTCTTGCACAATTTCAGGACCTGATAATTGACTTTCTCCTATCTCCGCCCAACAGACTGGAGTTCTACACTTTCGTCCATACAATGCTTCAAATGGGGCAGCTTCTATGCTTGCATGATAGCTATTATTATAGGAGAATTCGATTAAGGGTAGGTGGTCATCTCAATTTCCACCAAAATCTATCACACATGCCCTAAGCATGTCTTCCAGGGTTTGGATCGTCCTTTCACTTTGTCCGTCTGTCTGAGGATGATATGCAGTGCTTATATTTAGTCGGGTTCCCATTGCTTCCTGGAAACTTGTCTAGAAGTGGGAAGTGAAACGACTATCCCTATCCGACACAATGGAGAGTGGAACTCCATGTAAGGATACTACTTCATCTACATACAACTTGGCCAACCTTTCCATGCTAAAGGTTTCTTTTATGGGTAGAAAATGAGCTGATTTGGTTAATCGATCCACAATTACCCAAATCGCATCATTACCTTTTCTGGTTTTGGGTAACTTAGTAACAAAGTCCATTGTTATGAGTTCCCATTTCCATACAGGCATTTCTAATTGTTGTAGTAGACTTGAGGGTTTCTGGTGTTCTGCCTTAACTTGTGAACAAGTTAGACACTTAGAAACATATCTAGCGATGTCCTTTTTCATTCCTATCCACCAGAAGTTATTCCTTAAATCTTGGTACATCTTATTGTTACCAGGATGCATGGTATACCTAGATTTATGGGCTTCTTCTAAAATCTTATTTCTTAATTCTCCTTGCTTAGGAACCCAAATCCTTTTCGTATAGAATCTTCAAATTCCATCACTTCCTTGCTCTAATTCTTTTACTCGTCCCTTCATTCCTTCAGCATCATCCTTGATTGCTGTTTCTTGGATATTTTTCAGTTGTTCCATTAAATCTAACTATAGATTTAATCTAAGAGCACGAACTCGCTTTTGCTTTTCATGATACTTACGACTTAAAGCATCAGCAACTACATTTGCTTTTCCTTCGTGATATTGAATATCACAGTCGTAGTCACTTAGAATCTCCATCCATCTCCTTTGCCTCATGTTTAGTTCTTTTTGCCCAAATATGTATCTTAAGCTTTTATGATCTATATAGACAGTAAACTTACTTCCATACAAATAGTGTCTCCAAATCTTAAGGGCAAAAATAATGGCTCCTAATTCTAAGTCATGAGTCGTATAGTTTTCTTCGTGCTTTTTCAATTGCCTTGAAGCGTACTGATGTGTGTAAAATGCAACATATAAATTACATCAAATAAGGCATAAAACTAACCCTTTTTAAGTACTAATATTGGAAAAAGAGTGTTTTTGTCTTCCTTTTGTATTTTCAGGATTAAATGAGCTCAAAAACGCAAAAGAAGCAAAAAGACAGCTAAATCCAACATAAATACAAGAAAAGGAATATTAGTGGACTGCCCGACCCCTCAATGGCACCTTCCAAAGCAAAGTAGAGAAATCAGAAGACTGAACACGCCCCGTGCTCAGCCAGCACGGGGCCGTGCCCAAGAAGCAGCAGAAAAGACAAACCTATAGAAGCTTCTATTGCCCACCACGGGCCGTGCTCAGCGGACACGGGGGCGTGTCGAAAGTACAGCAGGCGCATTTATTGTAATTGCGAATTACAATTAATGAGGAGAGAGATTGTCAGACGGACACGGGGCCGTGCCCAGCGGACACGGGGCCGTGCCCAGCTCTCTGTTCAGCCTATAAATAGGAGTGCTTGGATTCATTTCATCTCATCCCTTGGCACACCACCTCTCTCACACTTCATCCACCACCCACCACCATCACAACACCATCATCCACCACCATCATCCATTGTCCATCGTAGAGTGTGTGAGTCGTCTCGGGATCCAAGATTGATCGTAAGAGTTCTTGACAATCAAGGCCATGTTTGCCTAAGTCTCTTACATCACTTGGTGAAGACAAAGTGTCTAGTATAATACTTTTTATTTCTAATCTTTTGCACTTTTTATTTGGTTTTGTATTAATGACTTTAATAACTAGTTACTTATGTTGAAGGTGATCTTTCCTTATCGTTTGTCCGTGGTGTCTTGGCATTATTTTACTGTCTATATAAAATAAAGGATTTTCACCATTCATATCTCCACGATCTATATGGAGATATGTTGGCTACCTGGTCGGGGGTTAAGGGAACGGTTTGGTAAAGGTCTTGCCATTGTTCAGCGTTTAGAGGTCCTGCAATGGACCTGGGTCAAATTTAGTAGGACCTCCTTCAATACTTCACGGTATTGGATGGCGGGGGTCCAAACTCTTTGATCCCCTCATAAGTTAACTACTATTAATACTATAACCCGGCTATTTAGGACTGTATCCCTGCTGACTCAGACTACTTAGCCGAGGGTAACGTCACCGCCAAAAGCGGGGCCTACCACAATACTGCATTAATAACTTAATTCATTATCTTCCAATAATCCACCCTTTTAGGATTGTATCCCTGCTGACTCAAACTACTGGGGTGAGGGTAACGTCACCTTCAAAAGAGGGGCCTACTACAATAACTAAGATAATCTCTTAATTATGTGCAAAAGTGCGGAAATAATCAAAGGTTATACTAGATACGAGTCGGAACCAAGTGATTCATCTTGTCTATCTGTTTTTCTTTTATTTTTATTTTCAGCATTTTAGTTAGTTTTTAATTTTCTTAGTTTAAAACATTTTTCTAAACTTTTATTTTGGTTAGACGTTGAGGATAAACCGGTACTAAAAGCTTTTGTGTCCTTGGACGACCTCGGTATCTTACCAACGCTATGCTACACTCAACGATGGGTGCACTTGCCCATATGTGTGTTTAGTGTTAGTGAAATATCGTGTTTTATAAATTTAAAACTTGGCTAAAATAAGTGTTAAAAAGGGCTTAAAATATACACCTAAAATAAGTAACACTTCGCACGCATCAAGTTTTTGGCGCCGTTGCCGGGGACACAAGGATTTTAAGAAAGTTTAAAATCGACGGCCTAATCAGTTTTTTTTCAAAACCTTTTCAAAACGCGCGCACATTTTTCTGCATTTTAGTTTAGTTTGCATTTACAGTAGCCTGAACACGGGGCCGTGCTCACTGAACACGCCCCCGTGCTGCATATTTTTAGTTAGATACCCAGATACAGAGTCTGAACACGGGGCCGTGCTCACTGAACACGCCCCCGTGCTCAACGTGACCAGTAACTTTAATTAAAACGCCCAGATACAGATCCTGTACACGGGGCCGTGTTCACCAGACACGGGGCCGTGTCCAGCCTTCTGTTTTAGTCTTTGTTTTCATTTTCTGGTCCCGAGACTCAGTTGTGGTCTGCTGAGTGATTCTTATGGATCAATACTCAGGAGGTTACAACTACACCTATGATGAGGATGATTATAGGGGTAATTATTGCACTAATTGTCGTAATACACGTTCGATTCAAAATAATCACTCGTATCAACCATCCAATTCATACGCTTACTATGAGGAGCCCAGGTACGAGCCATCAACTTCATACACATCCTATGAAGACCAAAGGTATGAACCTCCTCCCTCATACTCATATTTTGATGAACCAAGGTATGAGCCTTCTTACTCATACTTTGAGGAACTAAGATATGAGCCACCACCTTCATATGCTTATTATGAGGAACCTTGGCGTGAACAACCCACCTCATATGAGTATTATGAAGAACAAAATTACGAACCTTATCCATCATATGCTTACAATGAAGGACAATGGTGTGAACCATCAACTTCATATGGGTATTATGAGGAACAAAGGGTCGAACAACCGGATTCAAGCTTAGAAAATAATGATTCTTTTTCTATAACCGAAGTGACCGATAGGATATTAGAACACATTAGAGTTATCGATCGATGTATAAAAGAAGCTCGCGCAAGGGAAGAGGAGTCCCGCGCAAGAGAAGAATTAAAAAAGGAAGAGATAACTAAAAATGAAAAAATGGAAGAACAAATAAGTGAAAAACCGACACATGAGTTAAACAACGAAAAAGGTGAGTCCAACAACGTTAAAATCCAAGAAGAGTCTAATTTTGAAGAAATTAATCTCTTGACACCTTCTTTCGAAAATCATTGTTTAGTACCCACTCATGCTAAGTTTTTAAAAGAGTTAAACACTAACACAAAAATTGACGAAACGGTAAGTGTTAAGTTAACTAATGATCAAACTTCGCTAATAAAAGAAGACCCATTTGAAATTAACATCACACCGGTTCCATGTTTCTTTCAAAATTCGTTTATTAGTAATGTCACAATCGATAAAGATCTTTGTGTTAACATAATGCCTAACTACATTTTCGAAAAATTAAGTATTAGTGATTTTTCACCACTTCAAATACCCATTTTTCTATCCAATCGGAAAGTAATAAAATCAATCGGTATAGTTGAAGATGTCTTGGTTCAAACAAATCAAATGGTAATCCCAACCGACTTTGTCATCCTCGATGACGCTCCTCTAGTGTTGGGACGACCATTTGTAAAAACTCACGAAGCTTTGAAAAACCGGAAGTTCAATAATTTACCTCTTCATTTAGGGGCATTTAAAAGAAGTGTCGATCTCGAACGAACAACGAAATATCTATTCCGCAATAATGACCCCCTAATTGAAGATGAAGATGAAGATGAACCACCCGATACAAGTGAAGAGATTGACCACTTTGTTGAAGAAGAGGTAGCCATAGAACAAACTTTTAAAGTTCTTGATCGAAACGAGCAACCAAATAAGGAGTCTCCTAAAGACCCACCACTTGAGCTCAAAGAACTTCCAAAAGGTTTGGAATATGCTTTTCTAGACAAAGATGGTAAGTTACCTGTAATTATTTCGTCTAAATTAGATAACTTAGAAAAAGAAAAACTAATTAATCTTTTGAAAAAACACAAAAATGCAATAGCTTGGAAACTTGTTGACATAAAAGGAATTAGTCCTTCTATGTGCACACACAAAATTTTGATGAATGATGACTACAAATCGGTCATACAACCACAACGTCGAGTAAATCCAAATGTTCAAGAAGTGGTTAAAAACGAAGTCATCAAATTACTTGACGCCGGACTTATCTATCCTATTTCCGATAGTCCTTGGGTAAGTCCCGTCCAAGTAGTTCCAAAGAAAGGAGGTATGACGGTAATTACTAACGAAAAGAATGAATTAATACCAACGAGAACCGTCACAGGATGGAGAGTATGTATAGATTATAGACGATTAAATGAAGCAACAAGAAATGATCATTTTCCTTTACCCTTCATTGATCAAATGTTAGAAAGATTATCCGGTCATAAATTTTACTGTTTCTTGGATGGTTTTTCAGGTTACTTTCAAATCCCGATAGCACCCGAAGACCAAGAAAAGACAACTTTCACATGTCCCTATGGAACTTTTGCTTATCGACGCATGCCGTTTGGTCTATGTAATGCCCCCGCAACATTCCAATGTTGCATGGTAGCCATTTTCCATGACATGATAGAAAAGACAATGGAAGTCTTCATGGACGACTTTTCTATCTTTGGGGATTCATACGACCAATGCCTCGATAACCTTGAACGAATGCTATCCCGATGTGAGGAAACTAACCTCGCCCTTAATTGGGAAAAATGCCATTTCATGGTAACGGAGGGAATAGTACTCGGTCATAAAATCTCAAGCGAAGGAATGGAGGTGGATCGAGCCAAAATAGATACCATTTCTAGATTACCACCTCCATCCTCCGTAAGAGCTATTAGAAGTTTCTTAGGGCATGCCGGATTTTATAGGCGGTTTATCAAAGACTTTTCAAAGATCTCAAGGCCTCTAACAAAATTACTTGAAAAAGATGCTCCTTTCATCTTTGACAAGGATTGCAATCAAGCATTTCTAACCCTAAAGGAAATGCTAGTCAATGCACCTATCATGATAGCACCTGATTGGAAATTTCCTTTCGAAATCATGTGTGATGCTAGTGACTTTGCAGTTGGAGCTGTCTTGGGACAAAGAAAAGAAAAGCATTTCCACCCAATATATTATGCTAGTAAAACACTTAACGATGCACAAGAAAATTACACAACAACTGAAAAAGAGTTACTAGCTGTGGTATTTGCTTTTGATAAATTTCGTTCTTATCTTGTTCTTTCTAAAACTATAGTCTATACAGACCATGCAGCCATTCGATATCTCTTTAAGAAGCAAGACGCAAAACCACGTTTGATTAGGTGGATTCTACTCCTCCAAGAATTTGACATTGAAATCAAGGACAAAAGAGGAGCAGAAAATACCGCAGCAGATCATCTTTCACGCTTAGAAGACCCAGCTTTGGAGGCAACCAGGGACGAGCAAATCAATAAAAAATTTCCAACTGAGTCCCTGGAAATGGTGGAATATAAGGAAGAACCATGGTACGCCGACTTTGCTAACTACCTAGCTAGCGGTATAGTCGCAAAAGGATGGCCACATCATCAAAGAAAAAAATTCTTTGCCAATGTGAAACACTACTTTTGGGAAGATCCATATCTTTTCAAAATGCGTGCCGACCAACTCGTCAGACGATGCGTACATGGTAGTGAAGCACGAAGAATTCTCCGCCATTGTCATGAAGGTCCATACGGAGGACATCATGGTGCTGCCAGTACCGCACGAAAGGTATTCGATTCAGGATTTTATTGGCCAACCATTTACAAAGATGCTCAAAATCTTGTAAAGACATGTGATGCTTGCCAAAGAACAGGTAATATTTCTTCCAAAAATGAAATGCCACAAAATGGCATTCTTGTTTGTGAAATTTTTGATGTATGGGGACTCGACTTTATGGGACCTTTCCCACCATCGAAAGGAAACAAATACATACTTGTGGTAGTAGATTACTTGTCTAAATGGGCCGAGGCCGAGGCACTTCCAACAAATGATGGAAGAGTAGTGGTAAGATTTCTGAAAAAATTATTCTCTCGTTTTGGCACACCTAAAGCTTTAATAAGTGATAGAGGTACCCATTTTTGCAACCATCAACTTGAAATTTTTTTAACAAGATATGGGGTCTATCACCGGGTTTCGACAGCATATCACCCTCAAACAAACGGACAAGCCGAAGTGACTAATAGAGGGTTAAAACGAATACTCGAAAAAACCGTAGGGTTAAATAGAAAGGAATGGGCTGATAAATTAGATAATGCTTTATGGGCTTTTCGAACTGCTTATAAAACAACGATAGGTACAACCCCATATAAGCTAGTCTATGGAAAAAGTTGTCATTTGCCAGTAGAAATTGCACACAAAGCCTACTGGGCAATCAAAAATGTAAACTTAGATCTAGAATTTGCTGGTAAAAATCGATGTTGTCAAATAAATGAATTAGACGAGCTTAGGAATTATGCATACTCAAACTCCGAGATTTATAAGGAAAGAATGAAAAATTTGCATGACAAACGTATTAAACCTAATGAATTTCGGGTAGGAGATTTAGTTCTTTTGTTTAATTCACGACTTCGATTGTTTCCTGGTAAATTAAAGTCTAGGTGGTCAGGACCTTTTTCCGTCACCCATATTTTTCCACACGGTGCAGTAGAAATTAAACCTCGAAATGGGCCACCATTTAAAGTCAATGGCCAACGGCTGAAACTCTATCAAGGATTTATTGAGGATGAGGAAGAAGAGATCTCGCTTCAAACCGTGGAAGAATAAAAACATCATGCCTGGTAAGTTACGAACGATTGAGACGACAAAATAAAGCGGTAAGTTTTCTAAACCATAGCTTATGGGAAAAAGGGGCACTCACACGCGCACATCAAAAAAAAAAAAAACTGCTCGGCACGAGGCCGTGTCCGCTGGACACGGGGCCGTGTTCGCGCTGCAGACGGGATAAAACCCCTTTTTCAAAACAGTTTCTTCATTCCACACGCCCCGTTTCCCCACAAAAGCTCTGGTTCCAGGCGATTTTTCGCGAAATTTCGACGTCTCTTACCGATCTAACAACGTCAAGGTATGATTCTATCACTCTTAGTAGTTAGATTAGTTACTTGCATGTAGTTAAAACACCACAAATTTGGGGAAAAATCTAGGGTTCTTGATGTTCATCCGGATCGAACCTAAAATTTTTGCCTAAATCTGTTTGCATTTAGTTAGATTAGTGTTAAGGGAAGTAAATACACTTAGATTGTTCATAGATTCACCCGATTTCTTACAAAAACCCCAAACCCTTGTTCTTGAACCGAAAAAGATAAAATTGATAAGGTAAACGGGATATTTTGGGAAAAACGGTGTTTAGGGTTTCATTTTCGGGGGAAACCGCACCTATTGGACCAAAAATTTTCAAGTTTTCGAAACCGGGTCGAAAAATGAAGTTTTTGAGTAACAGGCCTCTGGACACGGGGCCGTGTCCGCTGGACACGGGGTCGTGTCCAGCCCGCTGTTTGCAGTTTTGTCCGAAAACATTTCTGTTTCGTGCTAATTTTTGGTGTATTCTTTCAGATGGCAAAGTTCACAAGGTTCAATGCAAGTGAGCTTGATGCAAGGGCAAGGTATGAGGTTCTTCAAACAAGACCCGAAGAGTACCCCAGGAGAGCTTGCACGGATCTGTTAACCTTGGTAAACCAGCTGAACCGATTCAACAACATCGTTACGGGATCACTAGCTGTTGCATTAAACACTAGGCTTCGGTCGGTGCATCAATGCACCATGGAGTTCTACAGTACCTTCAACTTCAATTCAAGGTGTGACCCATTCGACAATGAAGGGGTTGTATTTCGGTGTGGAGGGACAATGTACTCGATCTCCATGGCACAGTTTGGAGCCATAATAGGTCTATACCAAGAAGAGGAATCGGGAAACGAAGAAAATACCGGGGGATTACGAGACTTGGAGGGAAATGAAAGACAAGCCGCATGGGCTCAAATCGGTGAAGGAATCTACGACCCTCGTAGCACCAATAGTACGAAGCTAAGGGATCCGCTCTATCGCTACATTCACAGGATCCTCACCTACTCTCTAAACCAACGTCACGACAGTAGCGGTGTTGAAGGGTTGAAAGATTTGGTTGTCCTCCACTGTATCCACAACCAAAAGCCTCTCGATGTTCCGTATCTCCTGTTAAGAAACATGCATCTCAACCGCCTTGCTCGAGCTCCAACGCCTATCTTCTTCGGAGGATGGGTGTACCGTCTTTTTAAGCATTACACGAAAATTCCAAGAGCCTTTGAAAGAAGCCCATGGTCGGGACGAGTTGACTACCACATTTGCCGAGCCATGAACTTACTCTATGAGGCGGAAGACGGAACAGTGAGTTTCCAAAGAACGCAAGGCTATGCATGGAACCCACAGGAGGCCCTAGTTCTTCACGCACCACCTCCCCACCACCAGTATCCACCCCATGGTGATCCGGGTCAATCCTCCTCACAAGGAGGCGGTTTTCCTAATTTTCAAAGCTTACATGATCTTATGCAGGAAAACCTCATGTGTACCAGGAACGCCTACAACCTCGCCAACAACACATACCACCGGGTCGGAGCTATTGAACGCAACATCAACGATATACAAGACGATATCGGCAGCATCCGGGAGTACATGGCAGGGCATGGGGATGGAGGTGATGAGAGCGATGAAGATATGGAGTAGAGGGTTTGGAGGAGCAGGAGCGGGTTGATGGCGAGCCCACATGTTTAAGTCCCTTTATCTATCGAACGATTGGTGGCCTGCGTGCCAGAAGTTGAACAATTTACTTTCCTTAAACACTTTTATTTTCCGTTTTATTTTTCTTTTACTTTATGCTTGGAACGATTAACTGTGGTAATGTAGGATGTTTGTGTTGCTTGGTGTGGTATTAAGTGATGAAACAGGTACAAACCAAGGCTTGGGGTGCTAAGCCTCAGCACCTATAGGGCCAGGATGGAAAAAACCGGAGGAAGAAACCTGTTTTTCAGGCTTTCAGACTGTCCACACGGGGACGTGTCCAGCCAACACGCCCCCGTGCTCACCTCCCAGACCTGCTGTTTGGCTTCTGTTCTGCAGAATTTTGTCAGACACGTGGCCGTGTCCAGTGGACACGGGGCCGTGTCCACCTTCTGTAAGTTCTTGTTACTGGCACCTGAACACGGGGTCGTGCCCACTCAACACGGGGCCGTGTTCAGTGCCCAGTAACACAAATTTTTGCTTTTTAAACACTATTTTACACATCTAATCAACCTAAAAATTTATTTTTGGGACACATTGAGGACAATGTGTAATTTAAGTGTGGGGGGAATGCTAAAACCTTGAAATTTTGCAAGTCCTAAATACAAGCCTTACACAAAACTCTATTGGAACCGCTAATCACCCCAAATTTTTTCAAAAATTTCATATTTTTTTACTTGTCTAGGTTTAACTCGGGAAATTCAAGTTCTCAAAAAAGTTATATTTTTAAGAATTTACAACCAATAGCGTAGTGATAAAAAGAACCAACATAAGAAAATTATAAAAAGGCATGGCAAACTTAGTTAAAATTTGATTATATATACTTGATCACATAAAAACCCATTCCCACAAAAGTGAGTTTTGAGCCTTTATTGAGCACACAATTACATATCATTTGACTAAATGCTCATTTTTCATTTCTTGTGTGAATAGCCGCTTGGTTCTTACGACTCTAGAACTTGCCATGACAATACATTCCCGGTCTTTATCAACTTAAACCCGAGTAAGTAAATGATGGAGGCATTAGGACTAACCCTTTTTATTTCTACACCATTATTTTTCTTTTTCTTTTACCACCTACCCAAAAATCCCCCTAGTTAGCCCCTTTGAGCCTAAACCTTTTCGTTTCATCACCCAAACAAAAACCCTTTTACCCACCAAAACCTTTTTCATTTTTAACCCTTTATTTTAGTAACAAGTTCGGTTCTTCGTAAAAAAAAAATATATGTGATAATGATGAAGCAAAAAGAAAATAAACAAACAAGTTAATCAAAAATAACTTAGTTTGAATAAAAGCTTCATCAAAATAAAAAGTTGCAAAAATACGAAAACCGACACTTGTTACGCTTTTAGCCCTTTTTCTACTAACCACTAACCCAACCACCTACCTTTAACCCTAGCCTAACCCTTAACCCACAAAGTCCTCTTGATATCTACAAAGGTATAAAAGTTAAAAAGGATGAGGATTGATTTCTTGGCAAGCCTATGGTAGGAATAAGTTCCATGCCGCTCTCGAGTGATTCACTAAAAATACACCTTCGGCCGAGTGTGAGTGATTTCCCCGTGAGGTTTGTGAACTTGTATATAAATAGAATTTTAAAAAGGCATGTTATGCCCAAATAAGTAATTTCTTTTATGAAAAGTTCTAAATAAATCATTACGAATAGGAGTGTAAATAAATAAAAATAAAACCCAAAAAGATCTTGGAAATCCCGACACTCTACGACAAACCCAAAACCTTCTCTTCTACCTATTCCATTTGGGAGTGTAAGCCACATATTAAAGAGTTTTGCTTGAGGACAAGCAAAAGTTCAAGTGTGGGGGTATTTGATGTGTGTAAAATGCAACATATAAATTACATCAAATAAGGCATAAAACTAACCCTTTTTAAGTACTAATATTGGAAAAAGAGTGTTTTTGTCTTCCTTTTGTATTTTCAGGATTAAATGAGCTCAAAAACGCAAAAGAAGCAAAAAGACAGCTAAATCCAACATAAATACAAGAAAAGGAATATTAGTGGACTGCCCGACCCCTCAATGGCACCTTCCAAAGCAAAGTAGAGAAATCAGAAGACTGGACACGCCCCGTGCTCAGCCAGCACGGGGCCGTGCCCAAGAAGCAGCAGAAAAGACAAACCTATAGAAGCTTCTATTGCCCACCACGGGCCGTGCTCAGCGGACACGGGGGCGTGTCGAAAGTACAGCAGGCGCATTTATTGTAATTGCGAATTACAATTAATGAGGAGAGAGATTGTCAGACGGACACGGGGCCGTGCCCAGCTCTCTGTTCAGCCTATAAATAGGAGTGCTTGGATTCATTTCATCTCATCCCTTGGCACACCACCTCTCTCACACTTCATCCACCACCCACCACCATCACAACACCATCATCCACCACCATCATCCATTGTCCATCGTAGAGTGTGTGAGTCGTCTCGGGATCCAAGATTGGTCGTAAGAGTTCTTGACAATCAAGGCCATGTTTGCCTAAGTCTCTTACATCACTTGGTGAAGACAAAGTGTCTAGTATAATACTTTTTATTTCTAATCTTTTGCACTTTTTATTTGGTTTTGTATTAATGACTTTAATAACTAGTTACTTATGTTGAAGGTGATCTTTCCTTATCGTTTGTCCGTGGTGACTTGGCATTATTTTACTGTCTATATAAAATAAAGGATTTTCACCATTCATATCTCCACGGTCTATATGGAGATATGTTGGCTACCTGGTCGGGGGTTAAGGGAACGGTTTGGTAAAGGTCTTGCCATTGTTCAGCGTTTAGAGGTCCTGCAATGGACCTGGGTCAAATTTAGTAGGACCTCCTTCAATACTTCACGGTATTGGATGGCGGGGGTCCAAACTCTTTGATCCCCTCATAAGTTAACTACTATTAATACTATAACCCGGCTATTTAGGACTGTATCCCTGCTGACTCAGACTACTTAGCCGAGGGTAACGTCACCGCCAAAAGCGGGGCCTACCACAATACTGCATTAATAACTTAATTCATTATCTTCCAATAATCCACCCTTTTAGGATTGTATCCCTGCTGACTCAAACTACTGGGGTGAGGGTAACGTCACCTTCAAAAGAGGGGCCTACTACAATAACTAAGATAATCTCTTAATTATGTGCAAAAGTGCGGAAATAATCAAAGGTTATACTAGATACGAGTCGGAACCAAGTGATTCATCTTGTCTATCTGTTTTTCTTTTATTTTTATTTTCAGCATTTTAGTTAGTTTTTAATTTTCTTAGTTTAAAACATTTTTCTAAACTTTTATTTTGGTTAGACGTTGAGGATAAACCGGTACTAAAAGCTCTTGTGTCCTTGGACGACCTCGGTATCTTACCAACGCTATGCTACACTCAACGATGGGTGCACTTGCCCATATGTGTGTTTAGTGTTAGTGAAATATCGTGTTTTATAAATTTAAAACTTGGCTAAAATAAGTGTTAAAATGGGCTTAAAATATACACCTAAAATAAGTAACACTTCGCACGCATCACGTACGCAATTACCTTTTTGTGTTGCATTAGCACACATCCTAATCCTAGCTTAGAAGCATCGAAGTAAACTTCAAAATCCTCTGTTCCTTCTGGCAAAGCTAGAATTGGGGCGTTTGTTAGCTTTTGCTTCAAAATTCTAAAGGCCTCTTCTTGTCTAGGTCCCCATTCAAACTTAACTGATTTACAGGTTAGCTTAGTTAATGGCACGGCTAACTTAGAAAAATCCTTAATAAATCGTCTATAGTAACCAGCTAATCCTAGAAAACTTCTAATTTCCATAGCTATTTGTGGGGCTTTCCATTTGGTGATCGCTTCTATTTTGGAGGGATCTACGTTAATACCTTCGTGATTCACCATATGTCCTAAAAATTGTACTTCCTGCAGCCAAAATTCACACTTCGAGAATTTGGCGTAAAACTTATCTTTTCTTAACAAAGTTAAGAGAGCATGCAGGTGCTGACAGTGTTCATCCTGCCTTTTGGAATAAATAAGTATATCGTCGATGAAGACAATTACAAATTTTTCCAAATACGGTTTACAGATCTTATTCATCATGTCCATAAATGCTGTAGGAGCATTTGTTAACCCGAAGGGCATGACTCTGAACTCGTAATGACCATACCTAGTTCTGAAAGCAGTTTTAGGTATGTCTTCTTCTTGTACCTTCAATTGATGGTATCCGGAGCGTAAATCTATCTTAGAAAAGTATCTAGCTCCCTGAAGTTGATCGAAAAGATCATCGATCCTAGGTAATGGGTATCGGTTCTTAATTGTAACCTTATTCAATTCACTATAATCGATACACATTCTCATTGATCCATCTTTCTTTTTCACAAACAACACTGGAGCTCCCCACGGGGATGAACTAGGTTGTATGAATCCTTTACTTAATAATTCATCTAACTGCTTTTTCAGTTCTAGCATTTCGGTGGGTGTTAACCGATAAGGTGCCTTGGCTATCGGTGTAGTTCTAGGAATTAGATGAATTCTAAATTCTACTTCCCTATTGGGTGGTAATCCTGGTAGTTCTTCTGGGAATACATTTGGGTATTATGCTACTACAATAATTTCTTTAAGTTTCTTACCTTTCGTGTTAATGATTGCTGAAGTCATATACACGATTTCTTGTTTTCTTGAATAACTGGCCAATTTCATTACTGAAATGAATTTCAGTGGCTTTCGTGGCTTATTTCCTGTAATCACCACTAATTCTCCTGTGGGTGTATGAATTTCTATAGAATTTTTATCACAGAGAATTCGAGCATGGTTGGCTACTAACCAATCCATTCCTAATACTATATCGAATCCTGCTAAATTCATAGGTAACAGATTGGCAGAGAATTTATGGCCTAAGAGTTCTATCTTTCCTTCTAGCAAAACTTTATCTATTTTAACAGAATTCCCATCTGCCGTTTCGACTGTAAAAATCTGCCTAAGGTTGGTTACGGGTAAGTTAAGAGCTTGGCAGAATGAAGTATTTATAAAACTTTGGTTTGCACCAGAGTCAAATAATACTTTTGCATAAACGTCGTGAACTAGGAACGTACCAGCTATCACATCAGGGATTAGCTCTGCTTCCTGAGTAGTTAACTGGAAGGCTCTTGCGTTTCTCTTGGTAGTTCCTTCTGCAGGTTTGGCTTTGTTATCAGCTGGTTTAACCAATTTGGGACAATCTGGCCTAAAATGTCCAGCTTCTCCGCCGTTGTAGCAGATTGTTGCTTTCTTCTTCCTGCAATCTTCCTCTTGATGCCCCGGAATTTTGCAGAAATTGCAATACCCTTTGTATCTTCCAAAATGCTTCCTTTTACAGGCATTGCAAAATGGAACAGTGGAAGATTGCTCGGTTCCCTTTCTCTTGAAATTACTACGGTTACCCATACGGAATCCCTGGGTAATCTTTTGGGCCACTTCCTTTTTCCGGTTTTCTTCTCTTGTGCGTACCAGCTCGTCAGTTAGGGTGTTAGCTAATTCCACAACATCGTCAATAGTGCGTGGTCTCGCAGCTTTGACAACGTCACGGATTTCACCAATCAAACCCCAGATGTAGCGGGAAATAAGTACCGGTTCTGGCAAAGCCAGGGTTGGTACTACTCTAGCATACTCGAAGAATGTCGAAGTATATCCTCGACAATCAATATCCACCATCCGGTGGTTCAGGAATTTATTCGCCATTTGTTCCTTCTCATATTCGGGACAAAATTTTCTTTCCACCACTCGCTTAAATTCTTCCCAACTCATGGCATAAGCCACATCGCTTCCTTTAGCTTGAAGTACCGTATTCCACCATTCTAGCGCCCCTTCTTTAAAAAGATGCGACGCGTACATGACCTTGTCTTCCTCAGCACATTTACTTATTTTAATCACCGCCTCGGTTTTCTCTAACCAACGCAGTGCAGCAGTCGCCCCTTCGTTGCCTGCAAATTCAACCGGTTTACAGGCAAGAAACTCCTTGTAAGTGCAACCAGGCGTTGCAGCTTTCATTTTTTTAAGGAGTGGAGCTTGCATCCCATCGTTGTCATTATTAGTATGGTTGCCTCCTCCGTTTACACTATTATTGAAATTGTCACCGTGTGTACGTTTGCTAGGTACAATTTTGTAACACCCCGAAAACGGGTTTGGTAATCAAACTCCGTTAATACTAAAAGACGGGTAAAGTACCGTTAGCAGTAAAAATAACCCGGTAAATATTTGGATTTAAATAAGAAATCCTAATAATTAATTACAAGCGAATCAAAGAATTAAGGAATTGAGTTTATAAGAGCCCGAGTTAACGGGACTTAAAATAAAACGGGTTTTAACTCCCGGAACCCACTAAGTTAACTAGGTAAAATTAACCTAGTTAGTAATGGTTAATTAAATATTGAATTATAGTTTCATTTGATCAAAATAAAACACGAGGGACTAAAAAGGGACAATTGTGAGAGTTGTATGATTAAAACAAAAATAAACCACACCAAACACACACTTAGTGTGAGTCTGGTCGATGTTAAACACAGGGGGCGAACCAGGTTTCTCCACAAACCCTGATTCTCACAAAATCCTCCAAATTGAAGCTCAAATCAAGCTCAAATCGTCTGCATGATTACAAATTCGTGATCACCTAGTCGTGGGGATCATAAGGTATGTAACAATTTGATGATTCGTGAAGTTGCAAAATTTGAGTTAGCATCATAATTCACGAATTATGTAAGGATTAGAGGAGATATGGCTAAGTTAGTGATGTACACATGCTTAGGAACTAAACCCTAAGTAAAAATCATGCATATGATGCTATGACTTGAATGATTTGGTGATTTCATATATGTGTGTTAAATGGGTTTATTGACAATATGATGAACACTCGGATTAGGGTGTTAAATTGATGAATATTGGTTGCTATGATATAAGTTCTTGATGTAGTTCATGAACACTAGACATAGAGGTTTGATTTTGAGGTAAATCTTGGTGAAAATAATTAGTTATGAACTAGTTAGTAAATACGTAAAATTATGCACATTAGGTGTTTGTTAAAATGCGTAAATGAGAACTAAAGTGTTGAAATTTAGAGTGAAAACGCGTATTTGAATGATATGGCAATTACGTGTGATGTGAAGTGATAAGGGTTCTAAATACTATGTTGATTTAGACTAAATGTTGTAAACCATGTGATAGAAAGTAGTTAAGTTTGAATAAATTAAGTTGACTAAGCAAGAAGTCGAACATTAGCTTCGACATAGAAAATAAGTGAGGTGGAATAGTCATGATTGTTAATGACTAATTTAACCGCCTTGTAAATGATTGACAATAGTTTGACGCGTAACAAGCTAGATGAAAGCTTGGAGGAGGGAGCGGGTCAAACAGATCAAGTACGGAAAGAAAAGCGTGGCGTGGATGCGAGGTAAGTGTAAGTTACACACTTATGTAGAATACCCGTTTATTCGATACGTTGTAAACGTGATAATGATAATATTGGAAATATGGAAATTTGTCAAGTGTCGACTAATGTAAATCAAGGTTAAAAGGATACCCATGGCGTAAGCCGAAATGGGTTGAAATTGTAAGAAAAGAGTGTAAAAGAAAAAGGGTATGGTTTTAAAATCCGGGATGGGGTGGATATATGAATTGGAAATCAAAAACGATGTTTTTGATTTAATAGATAATGTTGGGCATATAGTCCAAACGGGTCAAATGGTGATGATAACACCATTTGGCAATATCGACTAATGTGGTTGTCAAGTCTTAAGTTAACAGGACCGATTAGCAAATCGGATAATTGTGTCACCATTGATGGTGTGATAATGAAAACGAGGTATAAATCGGGTCTACTTGTTGATCCGGGCCAGGTACGCATAATTATGTTGTAGTTAAGAGTGTTATTTTGGTCGAATAATTTGAGAGAGAGTCCTTCGTCATAAAAGGACTAAAATCGACCAAAACGCCCTTGTAGGCTAAATGGAACAAACGACCCTTAAAGGTTGTTTGCAAACGAGTTTTATGACTAGGTAAATACTTAGAATAAGTATAGAAGCTGAAAGAGGTATTATATTAGCTAAATGGCACTATTTGAGTTTTTGCCGTAAAATATTGATTCGAGAGGTAAAATTTGGTTTATATTGATCACCACATTAAACCTACCTTCAATACAGTTGGGGTGGGAGATTATAGGATAAGAAATGTGGTAATGGAATGCTAGAAGCAATCGAAAGCTATTTTAGACTCGAAAGTGCTTAAATACCCTTAACGGGTCAAAATAAGCATACGAGCGAAAATGGGTTTAAATTGTGTAATAAACCTGTGATTAGAACCTAATATGGTATATAACATTTATTTGAAGAAGTGTAGGTGATGTAGGAATCAAACAAATATGTTTGTTTGATAAAATGCATGAACGGGTCAAAATTGGTAAAAAGGGTAAAAAGCCGAAGACTTAAAAGTCTGAAATTTTGTTAATCCGGATGTTGGATTTTAACTCTATTAGATGTAAAATTAAATTACGGACGCGTAGGAAAAAGAATCGGGTAAAATGGATCAATAACGAAGAAGTTATGGCCGTTTCCGTGAAATCGAGTCATGCTGGGAACATGCAGCAACAGTTTAAGCAACCTGCTGTGAAAAAGGGGGCTAGGCGTCACGCGACGCCCCCTAACTCCGTTAAAATGTTAAATTTTGCTTGTTTAACCCATGAAACTTGTTTAAACTTATTAGTTGACTATCAAAACTAACTTTTAAGTTGGTTTTGATCTTAGGTGATGTTGGGCATGCTACGGATGACGATCAAGCAGCTACGAAGAACCGAACACACGAGATTAAAGCTTCCGCACGACGTTACGTCATAACTTTTAAATGGCGAACTTATTTATATTATGTTGAAAACTTTTAAGTTGTAAAAGTTTTAAATTACTCGTATTTTCTAAGGATACTTAATTGTAATTACATGTTTGATATCGTATTTATACGATAAATTTCAAAATAATAACATGGGTGTTACAAGTTGGTAATCAGAGCTCAAGGTTGTTGACAAATGTGTTCGGTTCGAGGCTTGATCGCAAATCCGGTAAGTACATGTATATCAAAGGTTTAGTATGATTAAAGTGTTGAAGAACAACACATAGGGTTATCGTGTAATACACGATACATCAATCAAATCGATAAAGGATAGATATAGTCAATGAAATTACGTGTGTTGACACATATAGTGGAAAAGCCTTGTATTATAATACGGGCGATTATTCATGACGACACTACTAACTTTTGTGAATGTTTTAATTGAAGGACACTCGCATCTGAATATGATGAGAGTTGGACAAATTACGGATATGAGGATGAAACGGTCCGATGTATGATAAGCAAAGGATACTCATCAAGGATCTAAATCGCGTAGCGATCACGAACAAGGTTAACGGAAAAAAAAGGAGAGCCTGATAGAGCAAGCATTATCAGGTGCACGTTTTAAATTATTGCATAAATAAGTAATATGCAACAAATATGTAGAGATTGAAAGTTGCATATGTAGATTGAAAATTTGGAAAAACCTGAATAGAAAACCTATCCGGGATATTGTTTCCAAGAAAAACAAATAGAGGCATTACTTACATGGGGTGTAATGTGAAAATTATAAAAAGGCCATGTATACCAGGCGTTGATCGCTTACTCTGGCCAAGTAAGTAGTGAACACGTGGTACCATGAACTTCTTATGATGGACACATTTATGTCCGATGTAGTAAGGGTGGGGTGAATGGGACTAACTTAAAAAGTACCCAAATGAATCAAATGAGCAAAATATTTGATAATAATGTAAACGCACAGTCGGGTGATGGAAGCGTATTACATTAGGATGATGAGCCCGAGTGAAGGGACAAAGATTAATGTAAAACGATTAAGGTATGCAATTGGGAGGGGTGTGCTTACACTCGAACCCGAAGAATGAAAATATGACTCTTAACGGGCCGATTTTGTAAAACACCAAATTTGAGAACAAAGTAAGAATATAAAAGCGAAACGAAGTCATAATGCATACCGTAAGGGTTGCAATAATAACGACTTCGGTAAAACACCCGGTTGGTGGGTAAGGATTTAAACGCATGCGTAGACTGAGAAACATGAACGCGAAATAGAAAGTCAAAAGACTCGGAATATGAGTCATGACTAAAAGATGACAAGAATTTTCGCAAACATAAATTTTGGTAATTACGTTCAACCATTTTAAAATTGGACGGGTCAAATAAAGAATGAAGTTTGACATTCATAAGTGATGAAAATTCACCCAAAATGAGTCAAACGAGTCAATTAAGGAATAAGGCTTAATATAATAGGAAAACGCAAACCGGTGAAACCGGAAAGCTAAAAACAATAAGATAGAAGGACCCGGGTAATGGGTGGTAAAGGAGTATAAGTGTGAACCGGGTAACGGTAAGCATAGGACAAACCGACGTGTAAATGACGTTAGAAGTCATAAAGTCGGAAAGATAGTCCGAAATTAAACAAATGAAACCTTAGACTACGGTCAAGGTCAACTAAAGCCCAAAAGCAAAATTAAATGATTCCAAACATAACAAAGGATACTTTAAAGCTATATATATGTATAAATAGACATTTGAATAAAGACTAAAATAAAAAAGATGATCTACGGGATCATCATAACCTACGGGATATTAATTCGTGTAAAGGTCTACGGGGCCAAAATGACCCACGGGTCATAAATTGAAGCAAATGGATAATAAGGGCCTCGCCTTAAAGAGGTGAAAGCTTAAGGAAATAGTATACGAGGTTAAGTGAAGGAACCTACGGGTCAGTAGTGTAAGATGAGGGAACTTGTTACGATTCCCCGCGTAAAACGAGAACGGAAAACAATAAATTATGGGTTGTCAATATCCTGGTATGGGTAATTGACAAAAGTTAAAGAGAAGATCCTAAAACTAAAACTTCGGTTTTAGTAAGAAATAACGTTTTTACAAACATAAATTCTGATAGGAAGTTAAATAATAAGCATGAAAGATACAAGTCCTGACACTGATAGGCGCAAGACAATATATTCGAGAAGTGATATTTTTGAAATGAAAGGTTGATATAAATCAAACATGATGTGACATGATCACGGTTAAGAGATGCAATGTGAAGTAGAATCACATTATAACCAAGCGAACGGTAAAAAAAATAATAATAACTGGACTAATAAGTCTAGTTAGTGAGACCGGTTAAGATCAACAATTCAAGTCAAGAAATTTGATTTGCTCGAAAACGGTGGATTCGGTATAACTGAACCGAATAAATAGATTTGAAAACAAAAGAAATTGTTGCTAAAAGTGAAAGATTTCACTAAAGACCTTTAAACGGGTCAAAGTAATGGATTCAGAAAGAATTCGATAGTATATGAAAACGATGGATATCGCTAAGTTAATTAAACTAGTGGAAATAACAGAGTTACGTTATTTTAAGTTACATTATGTCATATGAGGTACGTAGATGTTCTGTAACCAAAAAGATATTACCATAATTTTTCTGGTAATACTAACAATTGGTTAAAAGTATAAGTAATGTTTAAAATATTTCTCGACTCAAATACATTGAGTTTAAACTCAATGAATTAAGTAAGAAAAGGTTTTGAGGACGAAACCTCATTAAGGGGGGTAGACTTGTAACACCCCGAAAATGGGTTTGGTAATCAAACTCCATTAATACTAAAAGACGGGTAAAGTACCGTTAGCAGTAAAAATAACCTGGTAAATATTTGGATTTAAATAAGAAATCCTAACAATTAATTACAAGCGAATCAAAGAATTAAGGAATTGAGTTTATAAGAGCCCGAGTTAACGGGACTTAAAATAAAACGGGTTTTAACTCCCGGAACCCACTAAGTTAACTAGGTAAAATTAACCTAGTTAGTAATGGGTAATTAAATAATAAATAATGAATTATAGTTTCATTTGATCAAAATAAAACACGAGGGACTAAAAAGGGACAATTGTGAGAGTTGTATGATTAAAACAAAAATAAACCACACCAAACACACACTTAGTGTGTGTCTGGTCGATGTTAAACACAGGGGGCGAACCAGGTTTCTCCACAAACCCTGATTCTCACAAAATCCTCCAAATTGAAGCTCAAATCAAGCTCAAATCGTCTGCATGATTACAATTTCGTGATCACCTAGTCGTGGGGATCATAAGGTATGTAAAAATTTGATGATTCGTGAAGTTGCAAAATTTGAGTTAGCATCATAATTCACGAATTATGTAAGGATTAGAGGAGCTATGGCTAAGTTAGTGATGTACACATGCTTAGGAACTAAACCCTAAGTAAAAATCATGCATATGATGCTATGACTTGAATGATTTGGTGATTTCTTATATGTGTGTTAAATGGGTTTATTGACAATATGATGAACACTCGGATTAGGGTGTTAAATTGATGAATATTGGTTGCTATGATATAAGTTCTTGATGTAGTTCATGAACACTAGACATAGAGGTTTGATTTTGAGGTAAATCTTGGTGAAAATAATTAGTTATGAACTAGTTAGTAAATATGTAAAATTATGCACATTAGGTGTTTGTTAAAATGCCTAAATGAGAACTAAAGTGTTGAAATTTAGAGTGAAAACGCGTATTTGAATGATATGGCAATTACGTGTGATGTGAAGTGATAAGGGTTCTAAATACTATGTTGATTTAGACTAAATGTTGTAAACCATGTGATAGAAAGTAGTTAAGTTTGAATAAATTAAGTTGACTAAGCAAGAAGTCGAACAGTAGTTTCGACATAGAAAATAAGTGAGGTAGAATAGTCGTGATTGTTAATGACTAATTTAACCGCCTTGTAAATGATTGACAATAGTTTGACGCGTAACAAGCTAGATGAAAGCTTGGAGGAGGGAGCGGGTCAAACGGAGCAAGTACGGAAAGAAAAGCGTGGCGTGGATGCGAGGTAAGTGTAAGTTACACACTTATGTAGAATACCCGTTTATTCGATACGTTGTAAACGTGATAACGATAATATTGGAAATATGGAAATTTGTCAAGTGTCGACTAATGTAAATCAAGGTTAAAAGGATACCCATGGCGTAAGCCGAAATGGGTTGAAATTGTAAGAAAAGAGTGTAAAAGAAAAAGGGTATGGTTATAAAATCCGGGATGGGATGGATATATGAATTGGAAATCAAAAACGATGTTTTTGATTTAATAGATAATGTTGGGCATATAGTCCAAACGGGTCGAATGGTGATGATAACACCATTTGACAATATCGACTAATGTGGTTGTCAAGTCTTATGTTAACAGGACCGATTAGCAAATCGGATAATTGCGTCACCATTGATGGTGTGATAATGAAAACGAGGTTTAAATCGGGTCTACTTGTTGATCCGGGCCAGGTACGCATAATTATGTTGTAGTTAAAAGTGTTATTTTGGTCGAATAATTTGAGAGAAAGTCCTGCGTCATAGAAGGACTAAAATCGACCAAAACGCCCTTGTAGGCTAAATGGAACAAACGACCCTTAAAGGTTGTTTGCAAACGAGTTTTATGACTAGGTAAATACTTAGAATAAGTATAGAAGCTGAAAGAGGTATTATATTAGCTAAATGGCACTATTTGAGTTTTTGCCGTAAAATAATGATTCGAGAGGTAAAATTTGGTTTATATTGATCACCACATTAAACCTACCTTAAATACAGTTGGGGTGGGAGATTATAGGATAAGAAATGTGGTAATGGAATGCTAGAAGCAATCGAAAGCTATTTTAGGCTCGAAAGTGCTTAAATACCCTTAACGGGTCAAAATAAGCATACGAGCGAAAATGGGTTTAAATTGTGTAATAAACCTGTGATTAGAACCTAATATGGTATATAACATTTATTTGAAGAAGTGTAGGCGATGTAGGAATCAAACAAATATGTTTGTTTGATAAAATGCATGAACGGGTTAAAATTGGTAAAACGGGTAAAAAGCCGAAGACTTAAAAGTCTGAAATTTTGTTAATCCGGATGTTGGATTTTAACTCCATTAGATGAAAAATTAAATTACGGACGCGTAGGAAAAAGAATCGGGTAAAACGGATCAATAACGAAGAAGTTATGGCCGTTTTCCGTGAAATCGAGTCATGCTGGGAACATGCAGCAATAGTTTAAGCAACCTGCTGTGAAAAAGGGGGCTAGGCGTCACGCGACGCCCCCTAACTCCGTTAAAATGTTAAATTTTGCTTGTTTAACCCATGAAACTTGTTTAAACTTATTAGTTGACTATCAAAACTAACTTTTAAGTTGGTTTTTATCATAGGTGATGTTGGGCATGCTACGGATGACGATCAAGCAGCTACGAAGAACCGAACACACGAGATTAAAGCTTCCGCACGGCGTTACGTCATAACTTTTAAATGGCGAACTTATTTATATTATGTTGAAAACTTTTAAGTTGTAAAAGTTTTAAATTACTCGTATTTTCTAAGGATACTTAATCGTAATTACATGTTTGATATCGTATTTATACGATAAATTTCAAAATAATAACATGGGTGTTACAAATTTGTTGAGGTTCAACTGGATTTCGAGCAGCAGCAAGAATTGCTGGAATAACATTGGCTATTCCCTGAGCAACGATATTCTCGATATCTTGCCTATTCAGAAATTGATCTTCATGATTTTGTTCAGATTGGTTAACTTCGTTAGCGGGTTCATTACTAGCGTGTTCCATCTGGTAATTAATATATATAAGTGATTAGCAGAAAATAATTAACAATTAAACATAACAAAACAATCGCACATAATCACACCAACATGTATAGCCAAAATTGTCGATTTCTCGACTTCCATTTTTATATATTATAATATGTTTCCGTACACACCTGTTATCTTACAAAAGTTTTATTTTTAGGTTATTTTACATAATTATATTTTGATTTATTATATTATTATTAAACACATGCTTCCACCACCACATACTATCCCATCAGCTGGCATTTTCATAAACGACGTTCCCTCTCGTCGTACTTCCAGGAGATCTGTTCTCCCACCTCCCGGATTCGATTCCCTGCATCCACCAGCTCCTCGCCAAAATGGCGGAGTTCAGCCAGGTTCTCGTTACTCATTGGTGGATTTGGTGCAGGTTCTGGGTCAAACTAAGGGAAAAGTTATAAGGGTTATTTAAGAGATTCTGGAACTGCCAGTCATTGGTCCACCATTCTTCCATTTCTTCTAAAGGTCGGGTGTTAACAAGGGGATCTGGGATGACTGGTTCTAAATTCACTGGGAGTTGGTTTTCAGCAGGATAAGTAAAGAGGTTTTCATTGACATGCTTAAGGATATCACACTCCGCCAGTTTGCGATCCAACTCCTCCCACAATGGCATTTCCTCGTCTCGCCTGGAACTTTCTCCAATTTCTACTCCTTTCCCTTTATCCATTGGGTCTTCTGTCTTGGCAACTTTCCTAGTTACTGGTTTCCTTCTACGCACACGCCTCCAGCCTATAATTCTTCTTCTCTTCTTTGGCTTGGGTTTCTCCGGAGGTTGGGTCTGAAATTCCATAGGTTCCTCCATGTCGGCACAATAACCGGTAAAATCTCTGAAAACTTCCACATTAACAGGATAGAGATTAAGACTCTGAAGAGCTTCAGACAACTCATTCATGCTGTTAGCAGATATGAAGAAACATTCAAAATTCTAGGTTAAAATTAAGCTTTCACATAATCATAGAAAGACAATTAGAAAAATTTAAGTATTTATACAAATAGATAAAATATTGCGAATTTTATATATATCTATTACAAATTACAACTGAAATTTAAAATATACTAGGGATAATTTATTTTAGTCTATCTTTTCTTACTAAGTTATTTATTTAATGGGCGAGTTTCAGGCTTATAGATGATATGGGTGCTAATACTGGGTCAGAGTTTTGGCAGCTCAACCTAATTAAAAGTTAACATTTGCTGCTGTGGTGGCCAACATATAGAGAATTGCCCATTTTTCATCAAATTCATCTTCCCATGGTGGGTTATTGCATATTTTCTGAGTTTTCTTATTACTCATCACTCCTTTTGGTTGTGACTTCTTTATTTTCTCTTGACTTTTTCTAATAATCCAACTTCTTTTATTAGGGGTAAGTGGTTTCTCAAACTGAGCCTTACGAACAAATATTCCTTCCTCAGTATTTGCCGAGTAGCTTAAGGGATTTGATTGAAATGATGTTCCCTTATCTTTTGGTGAACTATCTAATTGACGATAGATGCCCGAAAGCTTTTGCTTACCCATACTGTAACTAACAAGTAGTCAGTTAACAAAAAGACACATAATCACAAGATGGAAAATCAGAAATTTAAGTATTTCTAAATACTTAATTGGCTTAAATCAGTGGCTCTGATACCACCTTTTTCTGTCACGCCCCCCGTCCCAGTTTGACCCGGTCCAGGAGCCGCGGGACAGAAACCCCTGGTATTTATTAATTGAGTTGACAGCGGAAGATTTTAACAGGATCTTTTAAAACTTGAAATGCCTAATTATTTTATTTCATAATTCGGGATAAACCCCGTAATTTACAATAGAGGAATTTCACAAGTAAATTCCCTGATTTACAAAACATGTTTATTTGTTTAATTGAGCCACTACTTCAAGCTTGTTAGTGCTCCGTAGGAATTTTCCTTGGTTCACAGTAGTCACCTGAAACATGTTTTGAAAATATTTTATCAGCGGGGAAATACTGGCGAGTCACTCAAATTTGATAAAATGACACATAGTTATAAATTACAGCATAAGAGCGATTACAATGGCTTCTATCTTATTTTTATCTGGCGCCGTGTCACCTCCTGGTGACGATGGTCATACCACTATTGGGTCCTTTCACCCAAGTAGTGAGGATTATCACTGTTAGGATTTATTAGCCTAACCGTGAGAAATTAGTAATGTGCACAATACCCCACTAGCCAGTGATTAAGATAACCAAGACTTAGTCCCTGTAATTATAACCTTTGAAAATAACTTGGAGTATTGTAAAAAATTATTGATAAAAAGAGAATGACTCACATTGCAGATTTAAACGGGCAGAGTTTAGCCTACTGATTAGTCTTGTAACCTAATTTAAATAACAATGCACATGAACTAGGTCAGTAACTAATACAACATTTACGATAACTCACGAGATAAATCCCTCACAACGAATGACAAAGTGCAATACTTAAACATCCATCGAATTCACGACAAATGACAAAGTATGGCCAAATTGTGGGCAGCACTTAAACATCCATTGGATAGTTTCAATCGATCGGACATTGAATCGTAGCAGCGATCGAGTTAATACCCTGTTTCGTAGCAGCGCTTCACTACTGTGAATATGATTTTCGACTTTTGAGCAGTATTCTTCGTGTTTTTTTTTGAAATTTCGACACAGATGAATTGCTCGTGATCCAAGCTATTTATAGCAAAAATTTAAGTCTTACGCGGCCCGCGAGAGCCCCCTATCCGTAGATTAGGGCATCCGTGTCACACCTAGGGTTGCCACGTGGCCCTGAACGCTTATCCGGTCAAACACACTTTGACGCGGCCCGCGTAAGCTTCCCTTATGGCTTACGCGGCCCGCCTGAAACCCAAAAACCTTGATTTCTTGATTTTTCATGCACAGTAGGGTTTCAGGGGTCTGGGTTTTCACTTATGGGTCGTTTTGGGACATTTTTGGAAGTCCTTACACATGACCCATTAGTTGCTTCAATTGACATCAAGTGCACGCTCCCAAACACTCCTAGCACGATTGAAATCATTCTTAGCATACTTCATCCACACATTTTTGTTCCACCTTACTCTCCTAATAAGCGGTGATAATCAGTTCTGTTGATCGGGTTTCAGCTTCTTGGTATTCCCTCACTTCAGGCAGAATATGTTAGGCAGTGATTTGTATCGGGGCTGGGGTTTTGTTTTTACCTAGTTTGTTGGGGAAGCTTTACCTCTGTTTCTTTCTAAGTGAGATATCCTAACAATGGCTCTCCCACGCGATTTGTCATAGCTTGATTGATGAACTCCCAGCAGATCTAAATCAATATGAGGTTTATTAATATCATATGGTTTCACCAGTTGATTCTTTGAAAGAAGACATTCTACAAATTTTAAAACAAATTAATAGGTAACAATGTAAGCAAAACTGTTAAAGTACAAATCTTAATTTAATAGGTTCATCTGAAGTAAAAAAAATAACTAATGGATCGGTGCATTTTGCTATAAATCTAGTGCACATTATTTCAACACTTAACTAATGGATATGGAGCATGAAGGTGATGGACCTATTAAACTAATTCTTTATGTTATAGGTGATGAACCATATGAGATTAATAACCATAAAGACCAAAATTAACAATTTGCAAGACATAACTCAAAGCAACCTTGAAATTTTGGATCTGAAATATATTGTTTTGTACCTTAACACACATAGATTTCAGCAAAACCTTTAAAGTCTTCTATGTGTAATTTCTAAATGAAAAATTAACCTTTGCTGTAAGAAAGCAACAATGACCCATGAAAACTATTAAAACATGGGAGAGCTCTACAATTATTATTTATAAGCCCTAGGGTTAGGTTTCAAATTTTTTTTTACAAAAGCAAATCTTCTTCCACAAAAACAAAAATGAAATTTCAATGGTTGCATCGCATATTAATGTTATCTAAAGAAAAAATCGATAAAACCCAAAGCTAAGACCATGTGTAGTGGGAGGGGGAAGATAATGCCCCACCCTTGGGCATTATCCGCCATGTGGCGGTCCAGTCAGCTTTTAGGCATTAACTTATAACGGGTGTAGTGGTATCAACTTTTGGGCATTATGAGGCATTATCTTATAACGGGCACAAATATCAGGGCAATTAATAGCATACCCAGGGAAACATGGGTTAGATCCTTGAGCCAAACGGGTTTTACCAGTAATTTCACCTTCGTGCCTACGAGCAGGTGGGTTACCGGGTTTTCCCCGGAATTGGTGGTGGACTCGGGTTACTCTCGGAGTACTCCGTTTGGTCCAGTGGGTGCCCCGAGAATGCCCAGGTTTGATTCTGTTGGTCGTTAAAAAAATAGCATACCGAAGAATTAAACACCGGTCCATAAACATATAGTAACTCTGAAGTGAGTCACATATAAATTAACATCATAAGTAAAGAATCTGAAGATGATTTCCTTTTTATTAACAAAAAAAACTTTGTATAAAAAATCATCGTTTTATTTAGTCTCTTAATTTATAGTGACAACGATTTTCTATCAACCAATTTGAAAACATAGCAGCATGGCCATGAACAATTACTCTCAATCATATTCAATAAAAAAAAATTTAGAACCTATTTCACTATTCTTAAAAGGGTTATTAGATTTTATCACCCTCAACTATTGGCTATTGGCCGCTGCCACCCTTAACTATCACTTTGACGCCCGTCACCCCAAACTTAACACTTAGTGTGTTCTGTCACCACGTCGTTAACTGATCACTAACTTTTGATCCTGTTACTACACTTTTTGGGGTGTCATAGGGATCTTGGGAAGGTTTTAGGGATCTTAGGACACCCCCAAAAGTATAGTAATAGGATCAAAAGTTAGTGATCTGGTGACAGAACACACTAAATGTTAAATTGAGGTTGACAGGCGTCAAAGTGATAGTTGGGGGTGGCAGCGGCCAATGGCCAATAGTTAAGGGTGATAAAATCCAATGACCCTTCTTAAAAATCAGCATCCATATATGGTTAATGTTAATCCTAAACTCAACTTATCTATTCTTTCTACATCATAGATCGTAAAACAGAAACCAATTTCTAGCAAAAAGGACAACTTACCTTGAAACTGTCGTCCATACCTTTAATCTCCAAAATCATCCTATATGCTCCTTCAATCCTAGAGCAAAATCCAAGTACACGCCGAAAACATATTCAACCGATTAAATAGATCGAAATCATCACATCAAAAAGAAGATACAAATAACAGTGGTGGCTGAAAGTTGAACGGTGGAGCCCTAAAACCAATTGCACATAAATAGTCTTGAGTGATTAAAAAATAAAAACTAACTGCATTTGAGTTTTAGCTGTCCTTCTTAATGGTCCTTTTCTTCGCTATACCTCTAAAAGTTGCAGGGGAATTTAAGAGCTCTACATTAATACCAAAACCAATATCAAGACTCAATTTCATCATTTAAGTACACAAAATGACATAAGAGTAATATTTAAAACTTGAAGCTTACCTGGGCAAACCTTGGCTAACAGGAGGAGCGTAGTGAGTGCAAATGGTCAAAAAAACCGTTTAAAACTTGAAGCTTACCTGGGCAAAAAACAACTGTAAAGAGTTCCTATCGGCGATTGATAGAAGAACAGCAAGCAAATCGAAATTTAGTGAAGTTCAATTTATGAACACAAATCAGCCATGGAATCCTACCTACGTACACATTCAAGTATTAGCCTAAAATGTGCTGTTATAACACTTAATTGAAGCAAAAAAGCACACACTCAAGTCTGAGAAAGTAGATTTACCCCTAAAAAACTACTTAAAAACAACTCAATCTACCCTCACCAAAAAGTGCTTTAAAAACTACTTGGTGTAAATTTACTCAAACATAGGCAATAGAGCACCCAAAAAAATCAAGCAAAAGAGCACATAATAAAAAACCTGACAAATCGAATATCCACAACGAAAATAAAAAACTTGTGGTTTGAAACGGAAGTTAACCTTATGATCATAATCGGAACCGAACACCAGCCATTCGAGTAGAAGAACGGAGACGAAGTGTGCTGCAACAGCGGAGGATCTGAGGGTGGGCCGTTTCGGGCTCGCTGGCCATTGCGATTCCGGCCGACCATAGTCGGATCGGGATAGAGAGAGGCTCGCCGCAGCAAAATCGAGTTTTTGGCGAAAGTGCTGTGGGGAAAGGGTTAAAGGAGTGTGGAGAGGTGGCCGGATATTGTGGTGCCGAAGATGGATGGTGGATTGGTGTTAGGGTTTCTGAGATTATGAGGGCATCGACCTCAAAAAAGGAAGTGAAAAAGAGAGATCGAACTGATGCCTTTTCTATTGAATCAGGCTAGGTAAGTCACAAACCAGTGACCCAGAACCAAACACATATCATTTCATCAGCAACATATGTATATAAACAATGAGAAGAGTACCGTGGATACTATTCATTAGCTTTGTTTTTTAATCTATGTATAATTTGTTTTTTAATATATGTATAATTGCATCAGAAAATTTTATTTTCTGAAAAATACCAAAATTTCGAAACATCAAAATTATGGTAGTTTAGTGGCAATTCTAAGACAAATTGAGAAAACTGCCATTAGGCAGTTAATCATCCCAACCCCAAAATTTGTAGACAGTTTTTATTGATCATAAATTTTTTCATGATTCAGACGAATTCGATACACACATACAATTGTTCAATTTCTCGAAAACCAGAGTTGTAACCATCAAAATAATTTGATCTGGGAGTGATTACACGCCTCTCTAATTGTCCGGTTTTATGAAAATTCCCCAACACGTGATTCTAAATCTGGTGTTGTGCACTTGATGTGCTTTAAAGGAACGACCACAACCGTTCTAGAGACGTATACTTGACCAATTTAAAAAAAAAAGAAAAAAAAAATCTAACATTGTTGAAATCATAGTTGGCTCCGCTTGTTTTATGGGTTAATAAACACATTGAACAAGTCAAATTTAACAATTATCGTTAAAAATGGTTTCATAGGCATATGCTAAATAAATAAATAAATATTTACTTCACAAAAGTTATTAATTTATTTACATATAAATTGTACGATCCAAGGCTTATTCATTAAAATAATTGAACGAATAAAAATATAAAGAGTTAAATGAAATTTTAGTCCATGTGGTTTGCGTCATTTTACCAGTTTAGTCCAAATGTTTTATTTTTCTCCTGTGGGTCCAAAAAGGTTTCACCGTTGGCATTTTAGTCCACTTGGTTAACTTCATCAATTTTTTCTGTTAATCAGAAGAGCAATTCGGTCATTTTATATGTAATTCTGTTAACTAGAAAGACAATTACACCATATAAAATGACCAATTTCCTTTTCTCGTTAACAGAAATAAATAATGGACGAACTTAACCCAACAAACTAACATGACAACAGTGAAACCTTTTTGGATCATAGATAAAAAATATAACATTAAACCCTATATAAAGAAGCAACAACTTTATGCTTCTATAGCTTGTAACATGAGCTTAGCAAGTTTTTCAAAAAAAAAAAAACTAAAATTTTCATTTTTAACCCTAAAGTTTTATTCTTTAACAATTTAAGTTTAAAGTTTAATTTTTGTTTCCTTTTTAACCCTAAAGTTTTAATCTTTGACAATTTAATTTTAAAGTTTTAATCTTTGGTAATTTAACCTTTTTGATTAATTTGATTTTTCACTTCTAATTCAAAAGTTTCTATCTTATACAATTTAACCCCTTTGATTAATTTAATTTTTCACTTCTAATTCAAAAGTTTTCATCTTTTGCAATTTAACCACTTTGATTTTTTTTTACTTATGTGTGGTAATCTTAGCTTTGGGGGTTTTTCAAACAAAAAATGGTTATGCATATGGTTGTTAAAACCTTGGCTTTTGGGGGTTTTTTAAAAAAAATGATTTTTTTACTTTTAACCCAAAAGTATTTCATGAATTACGTTTAACCCAAAACTATTTGTTTTTTTACTTTTAACACAAAACTTTTTATCTTTTGCAATCTATCCTCACAATTTTTTTTTTACTTTCAGCTTTGGTCCTTTATAGTTTTTGTTTTCCGCAAATTTTTCGCTTTATGCTTCGTTCTAAATTTTGTGACTTAACACATCGGAATGTGCGTCTTTAGTTTAACATTTTTACGTTTCGTTCTAAATTTTACGAGTTAACACGACGCAACGTACGTGTGTGGTTGAACGTTTTTACATCGTCTATTTTTTCGGGTTTGACAGAATCAACATAACGTGCGCGTCTTAAATCGACTTAGTTATAACTAAAGAATTCCCGCCGCATTGCGGCGGGTCGTAATTCTAGTTTAGATTAAATTGGTAAAATGACTCAAAATGAGATTTAACTCGAACATAAAAAAGCAAGCAATGATTGGCAGCCATCCATGTACGACCTCCTCCGTTAAGGAAAGTCAACGTAACCGAGAGTCTTTGTGGTGATATATATTATTATCCCTATTCCTTTTATCAATTATTAGCTAGCAAAATCTGGGGAGATGAAGAACAACAGGCGCTCTTGTGCTTTGCTAATTCCACCACTTTTAATCCTATTCTTAGTACCCTATGGCGGAGCTCAATCTTCAGCTCCTCCTCCTCCTCCTCCTCCCTATGCTGACTTCAACCCTTCGATTATCGCCATCATCGTCATCCTCGTAGCAGCTCTCTTTCTGATGGCATTTTTCTCAATATACATCCGCCGGAGGGCAAATGAGGGCAGCATCCGTAGAGCTTTCTCCATGCGCCACGCTGTGGTGGCGTCGCGCGGCCTTGATGCGTCAGTGATTGAGACGTTTCCGACGTTTGTCTACTCCAGCGTGAAAGGGCTGAAGATCGGCAAAGGAGCGCTGGAGTGTGCCGTGTGCCTCAACGAGTACGAAGATGAAGAAACACTGCGCCTCATTCCAAAGTGCGATCACGTGTTTCATCCCGAGTGCATCGACGCCTGGTTTGAGAATCACGTCACCTGCCCCGTCTGCCGAGCCAACCTTGTTCCTGGCGATGATTCCGTTTCGATCTCCATTGTCCAAGATCCGGTGCCAACCGAATCACTGAGTGATAAACCGATATTTCCTAGATTGTTTGACAAATTCAGATCTCATTCGACCGGACATTCAGTGGGTGAGAACCTGGAGCGGTTCACGTTGCGGCTACCTGAGGACGTGAGGAAGCAGGTGGTGAACCGTGGTCTGTTAGTCGGAGAAGGAAGCGGGAAGAAGGGGTACAGGACCACCGGCGGAAGGAAATCTTACAAGCGGCTGGAGAGCTTAGATCGTGTTGCGGTGGGGGTGAGGTCAGAGCGGTGGGTGTTCCCCAGAGCTTTGAGTCGGGCCTTCTCCACTAGATCGCCCAAAGTCAACGGCGAAGCGTCCACCTCGGCAGCAGATATGATTCCACTCAATAACATCGGACCTAAAAGTTGTTGACTTTGTCGGTCATTTCCAACTCCCACTTTGTGTAATTTGACTTTTTTTTTGAGTTAATTACTGTTTTCGTCCCCGTGGTTTGTCAAAAATCACTATTTCAGTCCATTAGTTTAAAAATTGCGATATCAGTCCCTGTGGTTTCACTTTCGTAACCATTTCAGTCCATGTGGTTTAACTTTCGTAACCATTTCAATCCATTTATTCTATTAGTACAGGGACTGAAATGGTTACAAGATGGACTGAAATGGTTACGAAGTGAAACCACAGTGACTGAAATCGCAATTTTTAAACTAATGGACCGAAATAGTAATTTTTAACAAACCACAAGGATGAAAACAGTAATTAACTCTTTTTTATTCTTCTTATTTCCAACATAATTTGTTCCTTAACTAGTAAAAGACCCCGGGCATTGCGGCAGTAAGTTTGTTCGGCTCAGTTTTGCGCATTACGTCGTAATTTGAAACTGTATAAGACGTGACCTGATGATTAAGCGGGCTGTGATAGCTAAAATGGAAGATTCTTGTTTGTTCTTTCATTCAGTGCAAAGGTCCGAGTACGATATACACTTCTATGTAGAGTAGTAAGCAACCATAACCATTCCTCTTGATTTATACATATCGACATGGGATTACATACATTATAAAAAAATAAAGAGTTAAATGCCATTTTAGTCCCTGTGGTTTGGGTCATTTTGCCAGTTTAGTCTAAAGGTTTCATTTTTAACCTGTGGGTCCAAAAATGTTTCACCGTTGCCATTTTAGTCCACTGGGTTAACTTTATCCATTTTTTCTGTTAACCAGAAGGGCAATTTGGTCATTTTATATGTAACTCTGTTAACTAGAAATGCAATTCCGCCATACAAAATGACCAAACCGCCCTTCTCGTTAACAGAAATAATTGATGAGGTTAACCCAGTGGACTAAAATGGCAACAGTGAAACCTTTTTGGATCCACAGGTTAAAAATGAAACCTTTGGACTAAACTGGCAAAATGACCCAAACCACAGGGACTAAAAAGGCATTTAACTCAAAAATAAAAATAAAAAATCAAAGTTAACATTAAAATATCAATGATTGTTAAGACAGTCTTGAAGATGCCAAAAGAAACCGGGGTTTTTAGGCTTTGGGCAATAGATGATAACTTGAAATGACTATAATTCCTTTTCATATTACCCTCTGTGTTTTGTTCACTCTGTGATATTACCCCCTGCCACCGCCATTCACCATCACAACCACCTCCAGCCACCATAAAACTGGTTTCGACTCCAAAGTCTTCGAAATATTATATAAACCAATCCCAGCAGATCTTTTTCAACAAATAGCCTACAACCACCACCACCACCACCGTCCACCCTCCCTCCCTCCTTCCCTTTCTTCTCTGATTCCCCACCGTCGCCGCACCCCAACTCCGACCGTGTTCAGATCTGGATATTGATGCAGAGTTCAGATCTTCTTCAACCGCCCACCCTACCTCCCTCCCTCCTTCCCTTTCTTCCTCGGTTCCCCACCGTCGCCATTGTAACAACCCGCACTTTTGTGCGTTGTTACTACTCGTTATACTCGTTACGCCTAGCACCAGAGATTCGGATCATAATGTAACTATACCGTATATATCGCTATTCGAAGGATAATCGCATATTTTCGAAATACAATATCATTATACTACACTATTATCACACTAACACTCACGGAGGCATCGAGTGAGGACCTATTCTACCCTCCTCAGTGGCCGTGATGTGTCGAACGTAAACAATTAACGCTAACAAGGACTCCCGGGTGAGTGCTGTAGATCCAGTCGCCATGACGATGATGACAATACGAGTAAACGGTACCCCGTCAGTCTTTGTGGCACTACACGACATAACGTTCACGATGACATCAAGAAAGGACCTATACTATCCTCATTGATGGCCGTGAAACGCCGATAATAATCGCATACTCGAATCGGAAACCGATTGTTAATTATCGAAACTTTGGATTAAGGATACGTAAATACGACCCCTAGATATATATATATATATATATATATATATAATAACAATATAATAATAATATAAATTAATTATGAAAGGCACGCGCTTCGAAAACTATCAAAACGATCAAAAACGGAGAAGTCCAAGCGTCAGGATAGCTATCCGGACGGATGGGCATGCGCACGGATGGGCATGCGCACGCATGGGCCATCCGCACGGATGGGCCGTCTGCACGGATGGGTTATCCGGGCCAAAACCCTTTTCCTCTCCTCTGTTGCCTATAAATACCATGTCACATCACTTGAACAGTGATGTGACAGCTCCTGTTCAACCAAACGCGCACCAAGACCCTTTTCTCTCGATTTCCTCGCGATTCCGGTAAGATTTCAACCTAAAACTTGTACTTCTACAATCTACACTCGATTCTACATCATTCTATCTTTCAAAACCCAAATTCTGTCACACCCCTAATTTCCACGTGTCACCGGTGGGCCCGGTGGGGGTATCGTGACGTCGTTGGTATCATCATAGACAAGCAACACAATATAATAATGCACAGCGGAAGCAAAAGATAGATACATTTCAACTTTAAAATAAAATGTAATATTAATTATCACAAGTAGTTGAAACGGATCCACAGGCGGATCGAAAATAAAATAGGATAATTGTTCAACAGTTTATTTGTCGTCCATGCTGCGAGACCTATTGTGGACGCTCTAGAAGCCTGCCAGCCTATTACGTGTAGTACCTGCACTTAATCTTTTTGGGAAAAATACGTCAGTTTACACTGGTAAATACAATTCGACTGACTCATTTGAAAAGGTTGAAAATTGATTTAAATGCACAAGGCACAAAACATTTTTATTAACTTGGGTCAATTATTTAATATAATAATCATGTGAACGAATTACATGTTACTTGCGTTCAGTGGCCCGGATCTAGTCCGGGCTAAAGATCAATGGACCCACCACATTCAAGAGTTATATACAGACATGTGTACGCCTACACCCCGTACTCAGGTCGCGGCCATCTCGTAAGATGATGCCAAGGATATCCGGGACATGGTCAATTAACCCCCCAAAGGCCTTAAGTGAACAAGACTGTTTAAACGAGCCGATTAAATTATTCCAACTACCCACGCAACGGTGGAGGATTTAATGCCCGATCAAGCGGTATTCTATATACCGTAACCCAAGCCCGTATAGGGAAAATAAGCCAAAGAGTATTTACCTGAATAAGTATCAATCACAATAAAGAAAAATGCAAGTATCTTTTACTGGTGCTCCTAATCTGGAACAAAGGTTTATAATAACCTATTAGATTTCTAACGGGTCTTTATTTAAGCCTAAGCCTAGACCGGTTAGTTTTAAGGATGACACATTTTACGCACGATTAAGCGAAGACCGGATGTAATGTGAATTTGACCCGACAAGTTTGAAGACTTGTATAATATGGGTTTACTAACACATTCTGGATTTTGAGACAAAAATGATAATGTTTGACCCGTTTCGGCCAATTTATGTAAACTAGTTACATAAACCGAACCGAACACGAAAAGTGCGTTACGGGCGACCATGAGAGTCATATGAAAGTTCCCTGAGATAATATGCTCTAAATATGTTATAATATCAGTAAGTTATTTTCTATTTTGCCCGGAACGGATTTAGAATCAATTTATGCCTCATAGGGGCATTTTGGTAATTTCACAAGGGCTAAAAATGCCAAACTGGAAATCTGAGTTTATAACATTGTACTTACTGTTTTTATATGAAAATATGCTAATTACATCAGTAGGTATAAGTCTTACATGCTTGATATGGTTATAGTATATATTATGCGTTAAAAATGCCTAAAAAGGCGATTTGGAGCCGTTTCCGGGTTTGTAAAAGAAAGCTGAGATTTTTATACTTCCAGAAGGTTCAACATACATTATTTAATAAATAAAATCAGTAGGAAGTGGTTTGGGGTCAATCGGATTTATAAAACTCGTTTTATGGCCAAAAAGGGCAATTTCGGTATTTACCGAATTTAACTCAAAGACCTATGTTATGCTCTTCCAAAAATTAAATAAAAATCTTTAAAAATCTCAAAATATTATATAACATCAGTGTATAAAAGGTTTGATACCAAAAAGTGGGTTAAAATAGTCTATGCGCTAATTACGCTATTTATGTAACATAAAGCTTGTAATTTACGATAATGAGCATATCTCTTAAACTAGGCCACAAACTGATATGAAATTTTCGGTGCATGTTTATAAATCCGTAACAAATGATTTTACTCTTTCACTTTTTCAAAAATCGTGTTTTATATCAAAAAGGGCAAAATAGTCAACTTTAAGCATAAACCGGTAACATGCATACGAATCGGTTAACCATGGAATCAAGTTGTAAAATTCCAGAGGGTTAAACATATATGAAAGTTGGTCCAAAATATGCTCTAATGCAGATCTTAACATGCATGTACGAATCAGAACCGATAGTCAAAGAAAAAGTCGATTTATAAGACTTTCGGTTCCGATTCGGGTTTAATACAGAAAATTGTCGAGTTGATCATGAAGAAACATGTTCTTACATTATTTACAAAGTTATTTTGATGATCAAACAGGTTGCATGTAGCCTACATTGCTAGATATGCTTAATTTTGCAAAAACTCATTCTGTTGACTTTTTAAGAAAAGCTTTGACTCGACAATCGACATGCTTAGAGTGTAAATCTGAAAATACCCTTTTAGGGGTTTGTTACACTCATAAACACCAACGTATGGGTACTTTCAATTTGAGAAAATACTGAGCATATCTCGTTTAATCATAAAGTCAAACTAGTTTTACGATAAGTTTGACTTTTAGTGAATACACTAAGTTAGAACGGATTAGAGGGTGATATAAACACTTACAAAGGTCCTAACAAGCTTAGTGATCACTTATGAGGCTGCCTTGTCGACCAGAAATGCTCCAGAATCGTTTTGTGAATTTTTGAAGTTCAAGTGTTTGAATGTTTTGCAACTATGGTGATCTTTAAAGAAAGTTTGATCTGATTAAGGCTGTTACAGAAGTTTATGGATGTTATATAATCAGTCCAAGGGTGTTTCCTTGCATGAAATTTGATTGGTGGGTTCCTAAAGTCGAGTACAGCTGCAATCCACTCGCAAACAGCCAAGAACTGGCACCTGTGCACCTGGGCTGTCGCTGGCAGGCGCTCGCGTAGCGCGAGGCCCCTCTCGCGCAGCGCGAGGGTGGCGGTGACCAGCTTTACAAGTTTTCCAATATTTGCAAATCAGCCCCTGATCTTTTGTAACGTGTTTTGTTCGTTTATTTGGCACTCTAGACCTTCAAATCTGGTTTTTAGGAACCTTGGGACTTTTATAAACTTGGCAAAGTCCTCGGTTCACTTTGCGCTTACTCGAAAAGTCACGAAATTCACGATAACGTATTTAACCTTTCGTGTACGGTTTTAATCATAACTTTCTCATATGTTCACGCAACTTCATGAAATTTTTATCACATATCCTCGTGAGTATATTTTATTATTACAAAGCTTCGGGTTTGCCAAAAGATCACTCAGAGGTATAAATTCAACATGTTGACACATTTAGCCCCCGGTAGTTTGTAATTCCTCACTTTCTTACATCTTTCGCTTCGTATGATCCATGATTTACCCGTTTAAGACTATAAACTTCATGTAGGGTTATTGTAGGGCTTATTTATTCATTGTTGACACTTTGAACCCTTGAATTTACATAGTTTCACCGTTTGTCAACTTTAGTCCCTCTAAAGTTTGTTTTCACATATTCAAAGCTTATGACACGTGTCAAGACATTATTGGACGTAAATTTTCGAGGTGTTACATCCTCACCCCCTTAAAAGAAATCTCGACCTCGAGATTTACTGAAACAAATGAGGGTATTTTTCTTTCATCGTGGATTCTACCTCCCATGTGTATTCGGGACCTCTACGGGCATCCCATTTGACCTTAACAATAGGTATGTGCTTCCTTCGAAGCTTCTTTACCTTTCGGTCTTCAATCGATAACGGCTTTTCCACAAATTTCAAGCTTTCATCTATATGTACATCCGTATATGGCATAACCAGTGGTTCCTCAGCGGAACACTTCTTCAAATTACAGATGTGGAACACATTATGGATGGCACTAAGTTCTTCAGGCAAGTTCAACTTATAAGCAACTGACCCGACATGTTCGATAATCTCGGAAGGTCCTATGTATCTCGGGCTTAGCTTGTCTTTCTTACCAAATCGCATCACCCCCTTCCCGGGTGATACCTTAAGCAACACTTTATCACCTACTTCGAAGTGAAAATCTTTACGTTGTGGATCCGCATAACTTTTTTGCCTTTCTCTGGCAGCTCTCAAACGATCGCGAATCTGGACAATCTTGTCCGCCGTCTCAAAAACAATTTCTGGTCCTGATAGTTGGACATCTCCAACTTCTGCCCAACAAATAGGCGATCTACACTTTCTACCATATAATGCCTAAAAAGGCGCAGCCTTATTGCTGGTGTGGTAGCTATTGTTGTAGGAGAATTCGACTAAGGGTAGGTGCTTATCCCAACTACCACCCAAATCAATCGCACATGCACGTAGCATGCCTTCTAACGTTCGAATAGTACGCTCACTCCGACCGCCTGTCTGAGGATGGTAAACCGTACTAAAGTTCAAACGAGTGCCCAAAGATTGTTGGAAACTCTTCCACAAGTGTGACGTGTACCTAGTATCTCTATCAGAGATAATAGCTACAGGTTTGCCATGTAGGGCTACAATCTTATCAACGTATAACTGGGCTAACATATCGGAGCTATAAGTCTCCTTGATGGGTAGGAAATGTGCGGACTTAGTCAGTCTGTCAACTATGACTCATATCGTATCATTTCCTTTCCTTTTCTTGGGTAACTTGGTAATAAAATCCCTAGTTACCATTTCCCACTTCCATGTAGGAATTTCAGGTTGTTGTAGCAAGCCTGACGGCTTTTGATGCTCGGCTTTGACTTGCGCACATGTCAAGCATTTAGCTACATGGGTGGCTACAGACTTGTTCAAGCCTATCCACCAATAATTTGCCCTTAGATCCTGGGTAGCTGATGGCAATTTCTTAATCGTTGCCTAATTAGGGTTGCGGCATTTAATACGTAAGCAATATGAATCGTCTTTCTTATTTAATAATATAAAACCCTCAGAAGATTGAGTCAGGTTTTATGTGCCTATGTTTTAAAACCTACTAAATCAAGGTTTCGATTTTCCATAATCAATATGGAGTTTTCATAATACTCCAGCCCACATCGGGATGTTAATCTTAGTTCTACCTGTCTTCCAGGAGGTAAGCAGGGAAAACTTTTGAGAAGATAATTAAGATACAAGGAGGCTACAAAGATTTTCCATATCTCAGGCTCCAGTTCGTCCATCATTGCTCGTGTTAAATGAGTGACATCTTTATGTTATAAGTCCACAAATTTCTTAATCGGGAACATTTACTTGAAAAAATTCCCTTTTTGGATATCTTCTTTGAATACTACTAGTCGACTTTAGTACAATATGATCATTGGGATATCTTAGGGGTCCCATGTATTAAACCTCCATGCTGATCAGACATGGAAATAATCTATGGGACACAATAGGATACGCCAATCCTCATATGACACTTTTATCAAACATAGTTTGGCATTCGCAGGCGATAGAAAAACAATGAGAAAAATAATCAAAATAACATGTGTCGTCGTACTCTTATGTAAAGAAAGAGTGCTCTTAGATTTTCGGAAGGATTCCTTGCTGATCTATAAGAATCGGTTACTATGGTTTCCTTGGTAGTTATACCTTGTGGATGAAAAACAAATTTTTTTTTGCTAAGTTTATGGTTCATGAATATTTATTATTGCCTGTATTAAAAACAGGACACTTAGCAGAGATTATCATTGATAAATGATAAGGAAGTTTACTGTACAAGTGCTTATATTAAATCAACAATGGAAGTTTCACAAACTAGGCACCTAGCTCAGTTGGCTAGGCGCGCGAAGCCTAGACCCAGGTTCGATTCCGGGGACGGCCAGTTCCACCATTTTTTTATGTTTAATATTAATTAATCGCACTGATACGTGTAATTATGAGAGTTGTCTCATAAGGAGTCTTGATAATTAATTGCTCCTTATTACCCACAATATGGGCTTGATTTTTAAGGCAACCAATCGATTTTTATCACTTTATTGAGTCCTTATGTTTAACGGAACTAGGACATCGGAAAAATGATTCCTAATGGATATAAAACATCCATCTAATAATGTTGAAGCAGTCTCAGAGGTATACAGGCTCCTTACTGAACTTTCGTTGCTTTTTATTAAGCCTGTACTTGCTCTCTTTCTCAGATTTCTGGGAGTTATTCTCCTTCTTTTGGTTCATCCTTCATATACGAAGTGTGAACAAGATCTCCTCATGAGCAATTTAAACATGGTTTTGAATGAGATTTAGAGCGAGAAGAATTCGGCTCTTTGGATTGTCTCATGACCTTTCTATGGTCCTTCCATTTGCTGCGTCAACCACAGCCTGAAGATTAACTCCATTAATATTGAGGTTTACGTTTGTAGTTTTATTAACTTTCGTTGCTTTAATAGTGTTGAGACTGTCGTCTACCTCATCCGAGTTTTCCATACTCGAAACTTGGTACCAATCACCAAGATTTAACCATTATTAATCATCATCCTGATGACCTGACTTAAATTAGTCATGGCATTCATAAACCGTATGGGATATTTTGTTCCGAACATTCATAGTGAATGTTATTTTTGAACGTATTCCATTATATTTAGCCTAGGTCACAACAGGACCATCAATGGCATTCAAAGTTTGGAGCGAGTCCAATACTTGCTTGACAGGGGACCATAATGTCATAGCTGTCTTTGTCACAAGGACGATCATGAATAGCTCAAAGGCTAGCCTTACAAGACTTTTATTATATATATATATACATATGGCATAGAAGCCTGTCTCGATGGACGTAGAAAGATATGGCATAAAGCCTAGTCACGAAGGACATAAATGATTATATTGTACGAAGGCCTTGTCGTAAAGGTCATTTAGATATGGCACAAACGGCCTTGTCATAAGGACATTTATCAAATTTTGCACAAAGGCATATCTCCAGGAATGTTAACATTTTAATAAGTTAGCTTGTCTCGAATGACAATTTATAGCACATAGGCTTGTCATGAATGACTTTAAAAAAACATGACTCGATGGTCTATTTTCAAGGACCTAAATTTATTAGCCGCAAATTTTATTAGACTAGGGCTTCAAGGTTTGAACGTGGTTCTTCACCTTTGGACAGGGAGTCATAGACTACAACTGTCATCGTCTTTGAAAGACGATTCCTTTGGCAGAAAGGTAAGCCAATTCAACATCACTAATGGATGTTTATATATAACCATCGTATTCAATGATATTAGTCATGATCACATCGATCATATTGACTATTAGGTTTGGGTATAATCACACCATTTTGAACAGGGGATCGAAAAGATCACTACTATCTTTGTCTTACCGACACTATAATAAAGTATAGCCCGTAAGCATTTCATCTCGAGGGATGTTAATATTATGATCATCATACTGATGATACTAGTCAGGATCGTACTGATAGTATAGACTATGGGATTTGCGTATAGCTCACCCCCTTTGGCAAAGAATCACAAAAAAAATTACAATTGCCTCGTCTCAATTGGACAACATAATATAGCCTTTAGGCAAAACATCATTAAGGATGTTGAAAAATGTTTTAATCATCGTATTGATGATTTTTGTCATGCCCGCATTGATCATATAAGCTATTAGGCTTGAGCATCGCTCACTACCTTGGACAGGGAATCGTAAAGATCCCAATGTCTTTGTCACACATGGACAATATAATATGGCCTATAGGCGAAAATATCACTCATGGATGTTTATAATTGGTTCATCCTATTAGATGCTATAAGTCATGATTGCATTAATCATATTGACTATTTGGCTTGAGCATAGCTCACCACCTTAGACAAGGAATCATAAAGATAACAATGTCAATGTCTCAAATGGACAATATATTATAGCCCGTAGGCCAGACATCACTAAAGGATGTTAAATAATATGATCATCGTATTAGATGATATTAGTTATGATCGCATTGATCATATAGACTATTATGTTTGGACATAGTCTAGTATTTTAGGCAGGAGGTCAAAGACCATCACTGTCGTTGTCTTTCCGGACAACAAGTTTAGCCCGTAGGCACTTCTAACGGATGTTCATAAAATGATCATCTTATAGGATGATATAAGCCATGATTTCTAAATCACTGGGCTAGATTTGAAAATTGGAAAAATCCAATATAAGGATGACTGTTGTGATTTTCCCGAATCACATTTGTCAAGAGTGCTAACACATTCCTAGGTGTTAACAAGGATCTGAATCCCTTGAGTAGGTTTCACCATCTTGGCCGTGTAGGCTAGGTTTCACCTTTAAGATTCCCTTCAATTGCATACTGATAGAGAAGGAAAGATATTTATTTTATTCAGGATTTTTATCATAAATCCTAATTCATAAGTTAATAATAATAGCACAAATGGCCTAGTCGCGTAGACAAGTTAAATTTATAAGCCATGATTTCAGAGAATCGTGGCATTAAGGTTTGAATCAAAGTTCTTTACCTTTTCCTGACAGGGAGCTGTAGACTACCACTGTCTTTAGTCTCAGAGGACATTAACTATAGCCCGTAGGCATTTCCCTTATAAGAGATGTTTATTACGGAATTGCCCCTTAGGAAAATTCATTAACCATGGTAGACAGAGACCATATTTGGTTAATTTATTAATTATATTTATTTAGGATTTCTATTATAATTTATCCTAATTATAAAACATTAACAGTTTTATCAGTGGCACCCAATGGCATGGTCACATGGACATTTATAAATTATAAGCTTATGATTTCAGAGAATCAAAGCATGACAGTATCTTGGCACAATAGGCCTAGTCACAAGGACATATATAATTTATAAGCTATGATTTCAGAGAATCCAAGCATGAAGGTATATTGGCACAATAGGCCTAGTCAAAAGGACAATTTTAAATTATATGCTAGGATTTCAGAGAATCAAAGCATTTGAGGTTTGAACCTAGTTCATTACCTTTATCTGACAGGGAGTCATAGCTACCACTGTATTTTGGCTCATGTAGAATTGAGCAAGGCCCGTAGGCACTATATTACCATGTATGGTTAAAATATGATCATCTTAATTGATGACGTGAACCCAGGATTCAGGGATCATTAAACTGGGTTAGGAATCTTTTGAAGAATCCTATATAAAAATGACGTGTGTGATTTTAAATGAATCACATCTGCCAGGAGTGTTAACATGTTTTAAGATGTTAACAGGGAATTTAAATCTTTTAAACAGGTCTTACCATCTTGGCCCGGTCTTATAATTGACCCGTAGGCTAGGTTTCACACTTAAGATTCTTAATTAATAATTAAAGCAGAACAATTTTAAAATGAGGTGTAAATATGGATCTGAATCTAAATTGCGGAACTGCCATCTTGGCCGGTCTTAATACGACCCGAAGCTAGGTCTTGCCCTTTTAGATTTTGCCATTTTATTATAATGGTAGATCTTGCAAAAAGGAAATATTATTTTTTCCATTTATTTAATATTTCTTATTTAGAATGAAAGTTTAAACCTAATCATTCCATTATATAAAAATAAAGGTATAATGTTGCCCTAAGCGGGACTTAAAAGGAATAATGTTGTCCTCGTAGGGACTGAAAGATAATTATGTCCTTATAAGGACTAATAAGGAAACGATCTTCAGTAAAAGGAGGTTCTTCTTCATTATATTTCTGAATGCTTTCTCCTTGGATGCTCGTTTCATTCTAGCCGCGGTACGAAGCTCAGCATCTCAGGGCTCCGGGTGTGGAGAACTCCTATTACGGCTTCTTCGCTTGGCGACGTATCCAATAAAAATTTGGAAGTAAAATTTCAAGATTAGGATTGAGAATATTCCTAAGTTAAGTATAGACTCAGGAGTTTAGAATTGTGCAATTGTGTAACTCAGATTAAACACTAAAGGCTAGTGTTTAATTCACTCAGTGTTGGCTCTGATACCAACCTGTCACACCCCTAATTTCCACGTGTCACCGGTGGGCCCGGTGGGGGTATCGTGACGTCGTTGGTATCATCATAGACAAGCAACACAATATAATAATGCACAGCGGAAGCAAAAGATAGATACATTTCAACTTTAAAATAAAATGTAATATTAATTATCACAAGTAGTTGAAACGGATCCACAGGCGGATCGAAAATAAAATAGGATAATTGTTCAACAGTTTATTTGTCGTCCATGCTGCGAGACCTATTGTGGACGCTCTAGAAGCCTGCCAGCCTATTACGTGTAGTACCTGCACTTAATCTTTTTGGGAAAAATACGTCAGTTTACACTGGTAAATACAATTCGACTGACTCATTTGAAAAGGTTGAAAATTGATTTAAATGCACAAGGCACAAAACATTTTTATTAACTTGGGTCAGTTATTTAATATAATAATCATGTGAACGAATTACATATTACTTGCGTTCAGTGGCCCGGATCTAGTCCGGGCTAAAGATCAATGGACCCACCACATTTAAGAGTTATATACAGACATGTGTACGCCTACACCCCGTACTCAGGTCGCGGCCATCTCGTAAGATGATGCCAAGGATATCCGGGACATGGTCAATTAACCCCCAAAGGCCTTAAGTGAACAAGACTGTTTAAACGAGCCGATTAAATTATTCCAACTACCCACGCAACGGTGGAGGATTTAATGCCCGATCAAGCGGTATTCTATATACCGTAACCCAAGCCCGTATAGGGAAAATAAGCCAAAGAGTATTTACCTGAATAAGTATCAATCACAATAAAGAAAAATGCAAGTATCTTTTACTGGTGCTCCTAATCTGGAACAAAGGTTTATAATAACCTATTAGATTTCTAACGGGTCTTTATTTAAGCCTAAGCCTAGACCGGTTAGTTTTAAGGATGACATGGTTTACGCACGATTAAGCGAAGACCGGATGGAATGTGAATTTGACCCGAAAAGTTTGAAGACTTGTATAATATGGGTTTACTAACACATTCTGGATTTTGAGACAAAAATGATAATGTTTGACCCGTTTCGGCCAATTTATGTAAACTAGTTACATAAACCGAACCGAACGCGAAAAGTGCGTTACGGGCGACCATGACAGTCATATGCAAGTTCCCTGAGATAATATGCTCTAAATATGTTATAATATCAGTAAGTTATTTTCTATTTTGCCCGGAACGGATTTAGAATCAATTTATGCCTCATAGGGGCATTTTGGTAATTTCACAAGGGCTAAAAATGCCAAACTGGAAATCTGAGTTTATAACATTGTACTTACTGTTTTTATATGAAAATATGCTAATTACATCAGTAGGTATAAGTCTTACATGCTTGATATGGTTATAGTATATATTATGCGTTAAAAATGCCTAAAAAGGCGATTTGGAGCCGTTTCCGGGTTTGTAAAAGAAAGCTGAGATTTTTATACTTCCAGAAGGTTCAACATACATTATTTAATAAATAAAATCAGTAGGAAGTGGTTTGGGGTCAATCGGATTTATAAAACTCGTTTTATGGCCAAAAAGGGCAATTTCGGTATTTACCGAATTTAACTCAAAGACCTATGTTATGCTCTTCCAAAAATTAAATAAAAATCTTTAAAAATCTCAAAATATTATATAACATCAGTGTATAAAAGGTTTGATACCAAAAAGTGGGTTAAAATAGTCTATGCGCTAATTACGCTATTTATGTAACATAAAGCTTGTAATTTACGATAATGAGCATATCTCTTAAACTAGGCCACAAACTGATATGAAATTTTCGGTGCATGTTTATAAATCCGTAACAAATGATTTTACTCTTTCACTTTTTCAAAAATCGCGTTTTATATCAAAAAGGGCAAAATAGTCAACTTTAAGCATAAACCGGTAACATGCATACGAATCGGTTAACCATGGAATCAAGTTGTAAAATTCCAGAGGGTTAAACTTATATGAAAGTTGGTCCAAAATATGCTCTAATGCAGATCTTAACATGCATGTACGAATCAGAACCGATAGTCAAAGAAAAAGTCGATTTATAAGACTTTCGGTTCCGATTCGGGTTTAATACAGAAAATTGTCGAGTTGATCATGAAGAAACATGTTCTTACATTATTTACAAAGTTATTTTGATGATCAAACAGGTTGCATGTAGCCTACATTGCTAGATATGCTTAATTTTGCAAAAACTCATTCTGTTGACTTTTTAAGAAAAGCTTTGACTCGACAATCGACATGCTTAGAGTGTAAATCTGAAAATACCCTTTTAGGGGTTTGTTACACTCATAAACACCAACGTATGGGTACTTTCAATTTGAGAAAATACTGAGCATATCTCGTTTAATCATAAAGTCAAACTAGTTTTACGATAAGTTTGACTTTTAGTGAATACACTAAGTTAGAACGGATTAGAGGGTGATATAAACACTTACAAAGGTCCTAACAAGCTTAGTGATCACTTATGAGGCTGCCTTGTCGACCAGAAATGCTCCAGAATCGTTTTGTGAATTTTTGAAGTTCAAGTGTTTGAATGTTTTGCAACTATGGTGATCTTTAAAGAAAATTTGATCTGATTAAGGCTGTTGCAGAAGTTTATGGATGTTATATAATCAGTCCAAGGGTGTTTCCTTGCATGAAATTTGATTGGTGGGTTCCTAAAGTCGAGTACAGCTGCAATCCACTCGCAAACAGCCAAGAACTGGCACCTGTGCACCTGGGCTGTCGCTGGCAGGCGCTCGCGTAGCGCGAGGGTGGCGGTGACCAGCTTTACAAGTTTTCCAATATTTGCAAATCAGCCCCTGATCTTTTGTAACGTGTTTTGTTCGTTTATTTGGCACTCTAGACCTTCAAATCTGGTTTTTAGGAACCTTGGGACTTTTATAAACATGGCAAAGTCCTCGGTTCACTTTGCGCTTACCCGAAAAGTCACGAAATTCACGATAACGTATTTAACCTTTCGTGTACGGTTTTAATCATAACTTTCTCATACGTTCACGAAACTTCATGAAATTTTTATCACATATCCTCGTGAGTATATTTTATTATTACAAATCTTCGGGTTTGCCAAAAGATCACTCAGAGGTATAAATTCAACATGTTGACACATTTAGCCCCCGGTAGTTTGTAATTCCTCACTTTCTTACATCTTTCGCTTCGTATGATCCATGATTTACCCGTTTAAGACTATAAACTTCATGTAGGGTTATTGTAGGGCTTATTTATTCATTGTTGACACTTTGAACCCTTGAATTTACATAGTTTCACCGTTTGTCAACTTTAGTCCCTCTAAAGTTTGTTTTTACATATTCAAAGCTTATGACACGTGTCAAGACATTATTGGACGTAAATTTTCGAGGTGTTACAAATTCTAACCGTGAAATCTGAGGATTTGAGGCATTTTGAGGTGATGTCACCAAGAGTTCTTATGAACTTCAAGTTGGGGTCTCATTTCACTATAAACGACTCAGATCCGGGTGATTTCCACATGTTTAATGACAAATCTCACCTAAATCTGTGCGATTTCAAGTTAACCATGAAGAGCCATCACGAACTGCCAGATCTGATGGAACGGGGTGATTCCCGGCCGTTAGAACGAGTCGGAATTGACGGAACTTCAAGTGTTAGTGCGAAATTACACTACCCTAGTAAAAACGAACGTATTCCTCCCGTTAAACACTCGGAAACGGTGATCAGAGTGCGAACCAGACATGTCAGTCCGCACGGATGACAAGTCAGTCTGCACGGATGACAAGTCAGTCCGCACGGATGACAAGTCAGTCCGCACGCACAACTGTCATCAGCACGGATCATGTCACCCGCACGGATGACATGTCACCCGCACGCACCACTCACCCGCACGCACTACTCATCCGCACGCACAGCAAAGTCAGTTCGCACGTACCACCTTCATCCGCATGGATCATTTGTATCCGGACGGATGACATGCCATCCGGACGGATGACTTGTCATCCGGACGGATAACATGTCTAACCGCACGGATGAGGACCAAATCAACCAAATGAGTAACTTTTCAAGGTAATCTCGCTTAACCGTATATCGTTTACTCTATTTCTTTAAGGATCATTACAGACGTTTTCGCAACCGACTCAATCAAGTTGTAATCTCGCTAAATACGCACAGTGAGTATACTTGAACCCTTTTTAATCGAATTTTGGGTGTAACATACGTTTCTAACAAATCGAACTTGTCAATCGAAATATTCAATCAATCGAATTATCACTTGCGAATAACTGTTATGCATAGATATACGTGATGCTAGTTGCATATGTGCTAGGGCTTATACTCGCGACGTCCCACCACGACTAGTATAGTACTATTGCGCCCGACGGGGTCTAGTTATGCCATCGCACATTCAAGCATCGAGGACTTAGTTGGTAGTATCAGTTTTGTGAGTATATATGTCGTGTATTACGTTTATGCATATGGAAATTCGCTACACTTTTATCTACTATGCTATACTTATCAAACCTGTATACTCGCCAATACTTTTGTATTGACAAATATTTTTACGTATGTTGCAGGTTAGATCGCAGACTATATCAAATCAAGCTAGGAAGTCTAGAAACTCAACTAAAACCTAGGTTGTCGGATTTGTATTGTTCGAGAGGACAAGAAGTCTGTGATAACTTATGTGATTGTATTATTTGTTAGTATGGGATAACGAATGTATTAAATATTATCGCAATATAGTTGTTATGGATTCTCTTGAGCAATCTGATTCGCCTAGTGCCGCGCCCCGATGATTCCGCCATCGGTTGGGGTGTGACAGCCATAGCCCAACCCCCAACAGATCTTCTTGAAATGTGTTTCACACCAAGATCGGAGCAGAGTTCAGATCTGGATATTGATGCATATGCGTACCGTATATTCTCATGGCCCGACGAAACCTGAGACACCGTATACGGCGACGGAAGTTATAGCGGACTTGACCATGAAGTGATTTATGATGCTCTGTTGAGAGATCCAAATTATGAGAGTGATGATGTGTCTTGTTTTACAGGTTTAGTGTTAGACTTCTCGTATAAGTTTCTGTTTTTTGAGATTTTATATTAAGTTACATAATGAAAAGTAGTATAATTTGAAGGAGTTTTTGTATATTTCGAAGACTTTGGAGTCGAAACCAGTTTTATGGTGGTTGGAGGTGGCAGTGGTGGTTGTGATGGTGAATGGCGGTGGTAGTGGTGGCAGGGGGTAATATTACAGAGTGAACAAAACACAGGGGGTAATATGAAAGAGCATTATAGTCATTTCAAGTTATAGTCAACAGATCAGTCAACAAATTTGAAGCCGAGGGGTAAGGTTGCGACATAACAGCAAACGTTGAGGGGTAAAATTGCAATTATTTCGTTAGGTGGGGTAAGGGTACCAATCACCCTAAACCCCAGGGGGTAAAATTGCAGTTTACTCTATTATTTATATGTGACGGTATGCTTGTTACGTGCTAAATTAAACTCGAGTAAAACCGTGGCGTATCCATATCTATTACAATTAATAGAAAAATTTAATAAAAATAATTAGATAAAACTATTATTATTCTAAATTAAAAAAAAATATATAAAAAATATAACACACAAATTGTTTAACATATTTAATACATATAAAAGTATTTGAGTATAAAACTATGAATTATTTATATTTCGTATTTGGTTTATAGAAATAAAACAAATATGCCTAGATATCATGTGGCTAAAGTGAAAAATGAAAAACTTTTGATGACCAAAATAAAAAAGAAATAATGCTATATAGCTAACATAATGTTGGGGTGTTTCAGCTTATGAACAGATTCGTGCGGTGTTTCAGCTTGCTAACGGGGCTGAATGTTAACCGGCAAAAGACCGTGTTGGGGTGAATGTGACAAATGAGGAAATAATGGAGGCAGCGGGGTTGTTGGGGTGCGGGGTCGGCACTTTTCCGTTTGTGTATCTAGGTCTCCCTATAGGTGCCAACATGAACCATATCAACTCATGGCAACCGATTGTCAAGAGGTTCCAGACCAAGTTAAATGCGTGGAAGGCCAGGACCTTATCTTTTGCGGGTCGGGTAACGCTCGCCAAAGCTGTGCTTGGCAGCCTCCCGTCTTACTTTCTAGGAGTCTTTCGGGCTCCTAAAGCTGTCTTAAGGATACTGGAAGGGCTTCGCAGGACTTTTGTGTGGGGTCAAGTGGGGAATAGAAACAAGATGGCGTGGGTTAGATGGGGTAAGTTGATAAGGACAAAGGAACAGGCGGGTCTCGGGATCGGCGGGTTAGAAGAGTTCAATATGGCGATGTTGTCCAAATGGTGGTGGAGGATTCGTGACAACCCGCATCAACTTTGGGCACGGGTTATATTAGCTATTCATGGTCCGCACAGAGGTAAGGATATCATTCCCGTGAAGCGGTCTACAACGGGTTGGTGGAAAAATATAGCGGAATTGGACGGCAAGCTAGGGAAGATGGGTCTAAGGGTCAAAGATAAGCTTCTGGTTGAAGTGGGAGACGGAAGAAATACTTTTTTTTGGCACGATAATTGGTTGGGTCGAGGGCCGTTGAAATATGTGTTCCTTAATATTTTCAAGTTGGCCATTGATAAAGGAGGGTATTTACTATTTAGACTCCTATTTCGAGATGGCCAGGTCCACCTACCAGTGGAAATGGGGTTGGATAACAAACCCAAGGTCTGAGGTGGAATGGAGGGAAATTGGCAATTTAATGTGCTTTCTTCAGCAAGTCCGTTTCAAAGGCGGAAAGGATATGTGGCGTTGGGATAATGATCGAGGGGAGAGGTTCTCCACTAAAAGTATTCGCCAAGAGTTAGAGCTGAAGGGGACGGTTCCTAGCGACTGTGGATCCTTCAAATGGAATGCTTGGGCTCCTCTCAAGTTTAACTACTTAGTTTGGCGGGCCGAGCTTGGGAGAATTGCGGATAAACTAAGCTTGGTGAAAAGAGGGATTAATATCACAAACAATCTTTGTAGCAGGTGCGGAATAAACGAGGAATCAAGCGACCATCTCTTCGTATCTTGCTTATGGGCTAAAGCGGTTTGGTGGAACATTCTGAGGTGGCTAAAAATCTCTGTGGATTGCGAGTGGGTTTTGGTTTCGCAAATATTAGAGCACATCTCGGTGCAAGTTGGATCAAAAAAAGTGGAAGCAAATAGTGCAAATGGTGGCTATGGCGTGTATGTGGAGACTGGTTAGCACGAAATGAAAAGGAGTTCAACGACAACATGGTCCCTGTCCAGACTATTGTGGAGTTGACAAAAGAAGAATCATTCTTGTGGATAAAGAATAGAGCAAAGGGTATCTCAACGGGCTGGAACGATTGGGTCACTTTTGACATTTCTGCTATGTTGTAATTGTTTTTGTTCTTTGAACTGGTGTATTTTTTTCCAGCCCCTTGCTGGCTTTTATATATCTATATATAGATGGTTGTTAAAAAAAAAGCTAACATAATGTAATTTAATATATATACCCATCTTCCCGAGACTCCCATCCACATCTGGTATATCTTTCCACCTAGGGGTGTTCAAAAAACTCGTGGCTCGCAACTCGCTCGAAAAAAGCTCGAAGAAAGCTCGGCTCGAAATTGGCTCGGTTGTAAATGAGCCAGCTCGGCTCAGCTCGATTTGTAAACGAGCCGAGCTCAAGCTTGGCTTGGCTCGGCTCGTGAGCTAGCTTGATAAGGTTTACATCCTTCATTTTTTGTCCCACATCGCTTAGAAAACAAAAAGTAAGGGAGTATCTCCCCTATAAAAGTAGGTAAAGACAATGGAGAAAGTGAATTAACTATTTATACTTGCATATTTAGCCTTATGGTTAAATTAAATGGCAATTATGGCCCTTAGGCTATGAAAAAGTTCATTTTTAAGGGCTTTTAAAGTAATAAATTTTGCGGTTCTTTGTTAGTTCGAGCTAGATCGAGCCGAGCCGAGCTAGCTCGAATTCTAATCGAGCCGAGCTCGAGCCTCAAATCTTAGCTCGATTTGAAATTCGAGCTCGAGCCGAGCCAGCTCGAATCGAGTTTGAGCCGAGCTCGAGCTGGGTCTGGCTCGGCTCGACTAGGCTCGTTTACAGCCCTATTTCCACCATCCCGTAATCATTTTGTTAACCAGAATAATCTTTGCACCTTTATTCGAGCCGTGTATGGCAGCTACCGCAAGCACCCAAAGCTGATTGGGGTCTTCCCGAAACCTCCACCACCATTTGGCTACATGGCCAAATTAAAAGTCTCCAATCCTCCTATCCCAATGCCACCTTGGCCTCTTAGCCCTTTCCTCCTATCCCAAGGCCAAATATACACCTTTCCTCCTCTTGGTTGACCTGACCGGATGCTACAAAGCAAATTAAAACAATGATGAATAGTGGATCAACGATCAGTTGACGCAACAATCAGTAACGGACTCAGGATTTTTTTTCAATGGGGTCCATTTTTTTCGGTGTTCAAAACTTTCATAACAAAACTTTAAAATTTTCGGGTCAGTCCTCGTTCGGGTCGGGTCATAGCGAGGTTTGAACTAGATTTGAAAAAAAAAAACAGGAAAAACAAGTTATTCAAGTATTGAACCCATGACTCCTCGTTGGTAAAGAGAGAGATTTACCACTACATGAAGTTTCCTTTTCTTTTTTTGGTATCCACCTAATTGTATTTATGTGGTCCTTATATAATTTAATATACCGTATCTACTATTTTTTTTAAAAACATTGAGGTCTGGGGACCCCGACCCACTCTATATGAGTCCGCCCTGGCAACAATTACCCATGCATCCAAACCTAGCAATGACCCCATAGAACTCCTGTATCACGTCTGATGTTCATTTGATTAATTACCTACATACATAGAGTCAATCAAGCTTGGCAATGGTACCCCAAGAAATGTCGTCGGCCCACATTTGATTCGCCAACCTACGAATTCTTCCATTTTCTTTTTGTTATCTTCTAGCTTACAACAGCCCAATCTTGATTTTTTTTCAGCCCACTATTTTATATATTTGCTCAACAATTAACTTGACTATTCAATTTCAAGTTAAAGAGTGGAGGAAGCCCATACTCATTCTCTAAAGAGTAAACTCGCATTTTGGTCCTTGTGGTTTGGGCACTTTTGTCATTTTAATCCAAATCTCAAACTTTTTAAATCTGGGTATCTGTGGTTTCACTTTTATTGTCATTTTAGTCCAAAAATCAAATCAGGTCAGATTTCTAAAAAAAAACTTAGTTTTTTGTCCTTTTTCTCAGGGGCAAAATTGTCATTTTAAATGCCCCTCTGACTCTCTCTATAAATACCCCTCTGTCTCTCTCTTCTCTCTCTCAGATCTTCATCTTCCCCAGAACAACATCTAGAACTTCATCTTCATCTTCCCAGAACTTCAAAAATCGACAAAGACTATCCACTCACCTTCAATCGCAGAGACTATCCATAACTTCATCTTCATCTTCCCAGAACTTCATCTTCATCTTCGATGAACAACAGGAGAATATTGAGATTGAAGATGTTGAATAAGATTTGGAAGGTTATGAGGAGTTAGAACCAGATGAAGAAGAAGATGATGATGATGATGAAGTGGAAACGAATGAAGATGAGGAAGGGGTTGAGGGTTTGGTGCCGGAAGCATGTGATCATCAGCAGCAGCAGATGACGTCATCATCGGCGGCGGTGTTGCTCCGGGGAGTGGCGAGTGGTGTGGTGGCGAATCGGCTGCAAGATTCAAAACCCGCTTTCTTGAAGCTTAGATCTGAAAACAGTAGCTTTAGATCTAAAACAACTCTCTCTCTCTCTCTCTCTCTACAAAATCTCGTTGCTCTACACATTTAGATTACCGGTGGCCGGAGGATCTTGTTCTTGTTCTTGAATTTGTAGATTTTGGTTCCTATTTTGATTTGTGAAGATGATGATACAATAAATTTTCTTGCAGGTGGTAAAGATGTAAGAATATGATCATAAAAACAGGTAGGTAGGTGAATGTAATATTTTGTTTTAGAATAATAAGAAATATGAAAGAATATGAAGAAGATACAAATAATGTCATGCGATTTGTTCTTGCAGTCCTTGAATTTTACTGGTGGCGGTGGAGGAGTGGTGGCGGCTGCAAATCCGGTTAGGAGGGTTTGGGAGGTTTTGGGTTTGAACTGAAGAAGATGATGGTCTTCTGCAGATCCGCCTCTCTCTCTCTCTCTCTTTTAATATGTTATAATAAAATTAAAATGACCAAAATGCCCCTGAATAAAAAGACAAAATATGCAGGTTGCAACAGTTAAAAAATGGGGTTTTTGAATTTTGAACTAAAATGACAATAAAAGTAAAACCACAGGGACCCAGATTTAAAAAGTTTGAGATTTGGACTAAAATGGTAAAAGTGCCCAAACCACAGGAACCAAAATGGCAGTTTACTCTTCTCTAAATTTTGTTTTGAACACATATGTTGCTAAACTTTTCAACCAAATATTATTATTTATTATCAACGTTAAATAAAGAACATTAATAACAATAATAATAATAATTCTCCTATATATTAAAAACACAAAGTTGTGAATAGTACTCTGAGCCACGTGACAAACCTAATGAATAGTGAACCCTCATTTTGTTTGGTGAAACTTCAGCCCCTGTCTCTCAAGTTTAGCCACACACCAAGTCTCTGCCTCTCTCCCTCTTGCAACTCCGACCACCAGAGTGAGCTCCGACGACAAGCACATACCCAGCTCCGGTTCTCTTCTCCAGCCGCATACCCACCTCCAATCTCTGGTCTCTCCTTAAAATCAAAACGACAGATAGAGAGAGAGCCTGAAACAGAGACTAAGAGAGAGAGAAAGTGAGAAACCAGAGAAAAAGAGAGGGAGATGTGGAAGAAAGAGCCAGTGTTCACGAAACGGCAGCTCTCCGGCGAACGGCCGGTGTCCGGCGAGGGTGAGAGCGGTGATGAAGTGGTGGCTCGAACTCGAAACAGAGACGGAGAGGGTCAAGACGGTGGCCGCGTTCTTCCAAAAACCCACCCGAAACCTAGAGAGAGAAGGATCAGGGGAGTGTCCGGTCGGCCAGTCGTTCCTCCAACGGCGCGTGCACCATCACGCCACACAGATCAGAAGTCTGATTTCCAAGACATGGTGACAGTTTGGAGGTATTGAGAATGTTTTGTGATATGTCCATTTAGCTTCAATTTTGTGAACTTGATGTCTGATTGCTTTGGTTTTGTTGTTGTCGTACAGTTTGTTCATGTTAGATTTGTTTATTATGTTCTGTACAATCTTTTGATAAGATGTGGTAGTGTTAGTGTGGCGATTGTGTGAATTGATTGTTCAAGTGTCGAGTGAGGTTCAAACTCTTTTGGTTGGCTGCAAACATGTGTTTATTGTTTATGTTTTCTCTTGTAGTCGCTTACGTAGTTGTTTTAAGTGCTAATTTTCATCTGTCTGTTAACATTTTAAAAGGTTCAGTTAGTTCGTCTTATTCGCCTAACCCAAAAAGGGTACTATGTAGTTCAGTTGACAAGTGAAACAGAGTAATGTGGGTCATAAACATACGGGTCATTTAATATTTTGTTGGATACACAGTACAATTTTGTTTTGATGACATTTAATGTAGTTCTGACATTTTAAAATGTTTAGTTGATTCGTCTTAGTCACCTATTGGCTATTGTATGTATACCTTGAACTTTATCATCTTTTATACTTTTAATACTTTTATCACTAGCTAATTGCATGGTTTAAGTCATTTTTCTGTTATGTTTTAGTGTTTAGGGTTGCGAAACAGGTACTTATATTACCCACCAAGTGTTTGATTAAATGTCTATGGGTTTTGCCCGCCAACTGTTCGATGAAATGTTTTATTGAATTTTGGTTTTGGTTTCCTTCTACAAAAACTTTCGAGCTACAAAACAATTGCTTTTGAAAAAGAAAGATAATGACTCATTTTTGTTTTTGTTTTGGTTTATAACAAGGTCGGACGAGGATCACGTGTAGATGTAACTATCTTGCTTAGTCATTAATAACGTTCAGTAACGAGGTAGCCCTTTTTGTTACTTCTTCTAGCCTAGATATTATAAAGTCATAACCGGACACTTTGGTTGATTTGGTGTTAAAATAGTAGTTAGGTTTAATTGTTTCAGTTAAGCTTGGTTAACAAAAATTTCCAACTTGTAGCCTTTTTTGGTTTAGTTACATTGGTTTGTTGTTTAGTGAACTCGGTTTTTGTTTATGTATATCAGTTAAACTGGTTAGCTAAATGTGTATAATTAAAAGCGAACCACTATAATTACTTTTAAAAAACAACCATCGAACAATCGGTTTCTCAGTTGGTTATGTTAACTCAGTTTGGTTTTTCCAGTTAACTTTGTCACGGTTTGGTTATTCAGTTTTTCAGTTTAGCCTATTTTCGGGAGTGATGTTTTGACATGCTAATAACTTTTTGTTCATTTTGTAGGAAAGTTTGAGAAAATTGTTGTAGTACGAGCCATATGTTCAAGATTCAAGGAGACAACTGATCCGCTTATATGTTTAAGCGAGGGTATTTTTCCATAAAATTAGAGTCAACAAACGTGTACACATAATGTTACATGTTCTATCCTAAAGAACTAGAGACAAATGAGTGTCTTGAAAGGAATGTCAGTTGTTGTATTGACACACAAAATGGCATAAGTGCTTTCAAGGTAAACAAAACAGAGGTCTCTGCTCATCTACAATCATTTCTGTCACTTATTTCATTTTCTTTTTGCTTTTAGGACACTTATAGAGGACGAGTATGCGAATGCCTTGTTGTAAACGGGGTGCAATTTCTAAGGGATGGACATATGCGTTTTGTGAAAGTTCATGGAATCCCCTTTAGTTGAGTTTTTAACAACACCACTCTTAACATATGTAACGTGCTTTATAATATTGGATGGTATAAACGACCGTCGTCGGACCCGGTAGATGTACCGTCAACAATGGCAGATGTTGGTCGGATATACGGGACGGATAAAGGTTTTCGGCTTGCTCAATTGAGTGTCAGGTTTTTAGTTTATTGTTTAGTTACACCGTTTTTTATTCATGTTTGTCTTACAGGAGAATAACATAACCGGTTGTGGTTGCCCACCAGGTATTCGTGTAGATGCTCGTACTTGTGAAGATAAAGTATTTTGTTTGCACCATTGACTCCATTTCTTTTTGAAGTGTTTGTTATGTCGGTTCTTGAAATGTACAGATATCAACGAGTCCAATGAATGTATAACTTGTGAATGTGACGGGTGTAGGTGTAAGGCCACTAATGGTGGATATGAACGCAAACGCAAGGCGGACGAACTGTACATAGCTGATCATCTTTTTTCGGTAAATTTAGTGGATCTGAACATTGGTTGATGCGTTTATTATAAGATTATTCTGAATTGTGTATACTGATTTGTTTTGGTACTTTTTTTTATTTGGTTTTGAAACGTTTTTGTTCCAGGTTATTAAGTATCAAAGTCTTGTGCATGAGGTCGATCCGTAATTCAATTACCAGCGGTTGTCATGCCAAATTGATTCGTGCTTTATCTTGCAATAACCTCAGTTCCTAACCCTCATTGTATCCTTTTCCGATTGATTCAAGTTAGTGATGATCTTCTTTGTTGTTTGTATCTACTCAGTCCATACTACAAGTCGAAAAGGCACACATGTAAAGGCGAATATCATGCAAGTAATACAATATTTAAATTTTTAACTCAAACCAATATTGAATACATGAACACATATGTATACATGTACAAAATCATCGCTACAGTAACCAACAACACAGGAGGAATCCAAGCAGTGATTTTCGACCGAGCAGGCAACCAACTGTTGGGAATGACATGCGAAGAACTGGCTGCAAACGAAGACCCCATGAAAACTCTGTATATAGTTATCGGCAAAGAAGCATACATGAACATCCATCCACTAAGAACACTGAACCAGCTTCTTCCGGTCTCACTGATGCAATAAAAACACCACAACCAACCACACCAGCTCAAAAGGCAAACACTGGAAACGCAGCCAAGCACCAGCTGGAATTCCACGGTAAGCCTACCAAAATCATAAAAACTTACACATACTCACAATATAGATATTGATAGCAAACATGTTTTCGACTGCAGACTCAAATCAGCCATCTAAAAGGCCTGGCAAAGGCACCCTCACGGACCAAAATCTGGTTAACGACAATCATTTGTTTTGTCCACCTAGATCAACAACTATAAGTGGGATGGCAGAGTCAAGAGCAAGAAATAGTCAACCAATCTCTTTTGTACAAATGATGATGACTGAACTGCATGCTGCATACACAAGCAGCATAGCACATCAACTTTGTAAAACATGTAGCTAATGGCTGAATGTTAATGCGTAGACATACTATTTTTTTGATGGTTGCATCTGCAAAGCAGCATAACAACTTTATGATCCTTGCCTGTTAACATAACAAAAGCACACATCCATATCTAACTGAAAACAACTTTTAATGTCGCGCAACGCGCGAAAGCTCGAATACCCCTAGTAAAGATTAAATTTAATCGTGGATCGTTAGTATTTCTCTATCTCGTTTTTTTTCACACGGTTGTTTTGAGTTTCTTATATCATCATGAATTCTTCCAAGTCCCTCGGCCATCCCCAGCAGTCACTCCTTGCTTATAAAGACAACAAAAACGAACCAAAGTAGACTTTGTTCAACCAAAACAAGTGTTATATGATAAATGCAAGGTATATCGATATGCGGTGAAAATTTGGTGTGAAAATGAGCTATTAAACATGCCTAAAAAATGCAAGTAACATTTCCTTGATATCTATCGATAAAAAGTGCAATGTGTTTTTTTATTTACAATTTGATGGATGTGTAGATGGTTGCATATATGTAATTTACTTATATATATACTAGGTTAGAACCCCGTGTAATACACGGGTTGAATAAATGTAATTTTATATACCAAATAATAAAAATATATCTTTAAAACCTCGTTTATTACACGGGTTGAATAAATGTAATTTTATATACCAAATAATAAAACAATATATCTTTACAAAATCTCGTTTATTACATGTGTTGAATAAATGTAGTTTTATATATTAAATAATAAAAAATTATATCTTTACAAACCCCGTGTATTATATGGGTTGAGTATATTTAATTTTATATATTAAATAATGAAAAAGTTATATTTTTAAGAACCTCATGTATTGTATGGGTTGAGCACATGTAATTTAATACACCAATCAATAAAAAATTATATCTTTTTATATCTTTATAAACCATGTGTATTATAAAACTTTTGGACTAAACTGATAAAATGACCAAAACCACAAGGAACTAAAATGACATTTAACTCTTTACATTATATTATTTTATATTTAGTATACGTTTATATAGTATAGATATAGATATAGATGTTGTTGTCAAATTAACAATTAAATAATTAACTGATAACTAATTAGTTAGTATATATTGACTCTTGGTTTGGCTAAGTCTTTGTACATTGACACTTCAAAACTATAAGTTAATCATTAGTTTTTCGTAATAAAGTTCATAATGGGTACCTTGCCTCTTATTCAACATTTCTACCTAATTTTTTATTTTATGTTTATAATTAATTAGAAGAGATTAAACTAAATCATAATTATCCATAAGATATTAAACTAAATAATATTTAGTAGGTGGGTTATCTATAATCTATAATTAATTATAAAAGATTAAACTAAATAATAATTATCCATAAGAGAGATGGCCTAATATGATGACAAGTGTCCTTAAAATGGTTTATTTTATTATATAGTACTAGCGGTAAGACCCGTGTGCAAACACGGGTCGTTTCTTAGAAAACCATGCATAACAAATATAAACGATGAGTATAGTTATATTTATATAGACTTATAAATAAAATAAATAAATAAGTCAGTCGGTAAATACTTAAAGTTTAGAGTATAAAAACTTAAAGTTTAGATTGTGCTGAGTCTTGTTTTTCTTCCATAAATGTCTGAAGAACCATTTTGATGATGTATTCTTCTTGAGCCTTGTCTTCTTTTGTTAATTCATCCATCTGCTTTTCTTTCCTTCTTCGATAAAGGATGCTAGCATGTGGAGCAGTGGGTCTTCTGATAATCAGGCTTTTTAGGAGCAGTGGGATCTTTCTTCCTTAACTCTTCCAAAATTTTGTAGGTAGCTAATACCTTTTTCTTCTCTCCACCTTGTAACCTGGTTCCTTGACCCATAATCAGTAGTTATCAGCTCTTATTTCATTCTTTTCAGTTTCAAGGTCCTTTCTGGTACATTTTTCTTGTAATTGGCCCAAACTGGAGGAGTTTGCTTTACCTTGCCTTGAATCATCTTTTGAATTCTGGCTGTCTCCTCTTGCAGTTCACTGGTGGTCCATTCTTTGTATTGATACTTTTCTGCCCTGTACTTCTTGTATGCCATTATGTATTCAAGATAGTCATTTCTCATGCTTTCATCATCTTTTTCTGATAATTTCTGACAAAAAGACTTTTGAGAACTGCTCTAAAGTTCTAACTTTGGTGAGCATGTATTGATAATTTCTTTGAATCTCTTTGTCAGACTTTCCCTCTGTATCTCTTTTAGATATATCCTCTGCTTGTTGGCCCTTTATTTTGAGATATTTTTCTATATTTCTTGGAAAAGGATAACCTTGAACAGATGGGAGTTTCCTCTTTTCAGGATCATCTTTAGAGTAGAAGGATTTGATTTCCTCCCTGACTGCTGGAAGATCTAGAGGATATTGTACTCCTGCAGGGCCAATGGTAGTGGTTTGATTGAAGGATTGAGCTGAAGATAATGGAACAGGGTTTGGAATGGTGACAAGGGACAGTGGTTGTGTAGATGTTAGAGTTGGGGAAGTGTCATCTTCCAGTACAATGTTTGTTATCTTTCTCCTTTTGTGCTTTGGAGATGTTGGTGGTGTATTTGTGGGTTGAGTGGCAGTGATTGAAGTAGTTGGTATCTGACTAACAGCTGTTGAAACAACTGGTGTTTCAACCACTGTTGTCACTACAACAGTTGATGTGTCAACTGTTGTTTTCTGCTTTTTGGCAGGTAGTTTTTGTGGTGGTGATATTGTTTTTGGTATGGCAGTGGATTGAGTGTGGGTTGATGTAGCAGTGATGGCAGTTGTTGAGATAACATATGTTGAAACAACTGAAGTACCAACAACTGTTGATACAACAGGTGTTTTAACATCTGTTGGTTTGGAGGTTTGATGAGAGGAACTTTTAGGGATTTGAGGAGTTTGTTTGGTGGTTTTGGAAGGTGTGGTTTTGGGTTGGCTTAATTTTCTGGTAGGCTGTCTTCTTTTAGGTTTAGAGGTACCCTGCTCTTCTTTTTCCATCAAAACTTTCTTCTCCTCCTCAAACCTTTTAGACCCTTTTATTTCCATTGACTCTTTCATGTTTGCCTTTAATGCGGCAAATGCATTTTGAGTCTCATCAACCTTTTTGGAACCATCTGGCCTTGGGATTTCTACCACAAGTTTGGACATTCGTTCTGGTGGCATGTATAAACCATCTTCTTTTCCCTTCTTCCCTTTAGTTTTCTCCCACTTTTTGACATCATCAGGATTTTCAACATAGATGATTGAAGGAGGAGCAATGCCAGTGGTTTGGAGCAGATCAGCTTTAATGGCTTTGATATCTGCTTGAGTATCTTTGTATCTAGCTTCCATGACATTTCTGACCATTTGAAGTTGAACTTCATGTTGTTGATCTGCATATTGTCTTTGTTTGTGAAGCAGATGTTGAAACAGATGCCATAGCTCAGCAGGGGATGGAACAGATGTTGCAGATGGTGCAGCAGTGGGTGTAGCCTTTTGAGCTTGTAACAACTGTTGCAGCATAGTTTTGATTTCTGCAACAGATGTGTCAAGTTTATCAACCCACTCCGTCAATTCTTTGTATTTTAAACCATCACCCAAGTTAATGGGATCATCTGATTTCCCACCAGTGGTGGTTGTATCAGTGGTTGACTTAGGAAAAGTTTCCCAAAAATCATCCACTGATGCCCCTTGTTTTCGGTACTGGGGACTTCTTTCTTCAGCATAGCTTACCATTTTAAGGTCACCAGTGTATAATGGAAACACACCAGTGGACACTATGGTTCCCAAAGAAGAAATTGTCTTCAAGGGAGTATCACTAATGAAACTACTGTCCAGGTGTAAACCAGTGGGTCCAACACCTGTAGTAGCTGCTCCACTTGAACTACTGACATGAATTACTTGTAATTCCTGCAGTGTAGCCTCCTCAACTGTTGGTGGGTTAGCAGAGATAGAGACACCAGACTCAGTCACTTGTGGTATATTCTCATTGACAGGTGATTGAGAAGAACAGATTTTTATCTGGGCAATATCAAGTGCATCCAACAGAGGTATCATTGATATTGGGAGTTGGGCAGTGAAGATAGGGGTAGAAAGAGAATTTGCCCCGAGAACTGGGCTGTCGAAGATAGATTCAAGTGAACCCATTCCTTCATATTGTGGTGTCCCTGTTAATACAGCCTGATCCTTTTGAGAGGATGCTGGAGGAGTTTTAGGCTCAGGTTGAGATCTTTCTTCCATCTGCTGTGAGGAAGTAGCAGCAGTGGTTTCAGGTGACTTTTGTGTTGTCACAGGTGTTACATCTGGGATCTCATCTTCCAGAGTCACCTTTTTGGTGGGTTTGGGGGGCTTTTGGATAGTTTTTTTTTTTTGGTCTTTTTGGTGATTTTTGGTGTGGGTTTCACAGCATGGGTTTTGCTTCTGTGATCACCAGCAGCAGTTGTTGCTGCTAAATTCTGCTCAGGTACCTTTGTTTGTGTTTTTGAAAGTTTTGACAGCCTTGTGAATGTTCCAGAAGTTAGACTGTTTATTTGAATAGGATTTCCTTGGATAAGCACATGTGCATTATCCTTTGAAAATTTATTTTGAAGATAAAAACTTAAAAACCTTGGAAACAATAAAAATGATTTTTTATTAACATTCTTAACCATATCATTGAAAATCTCCTGAGAGTAGTTAAAATTTTCTTCAGCCATGATAGCATAGCCCAGGTATTGGATTTTCAATGGTATTTCATTAAAAGCTGTTGTTTTATTTGACACACGCATGAGGAGGGTATGGAATAAAAACCTCGAAGCAGGTGGAAAACTGCCATTTTGTAAAGTATCCTTTTTCATTTCTGTAACAACCCGCACTTTTGTGCGTTGTTACTACTCGTTATACTCGTTACGCCTAGCACCAGGGATTCGGATCATAATGTAACTATATCGTATATATCGTTATTCGAAGGATAATTGCATATTCTCGAAATACAATATCACTATACTACACTATTATTACACTAAACGCTCGCGGAGGCAATGAGTGAGGACCTATTCTACCCTCCTCAGTGGCCGTGAGGTGTCGAACGTAAACAATTAACGCTAACAAAGACTCTCGGGTGAGTGCTGTAGCTCCAGTCGTCATGACGATGATGACAATACGAGTAAACGGTACCCCGTCAGCCTTTGTGGCACGACTCGAAATAACGTTCACGATGACGTCAAGAAAGGACCTATACTACCCTCATTGATGGCCGTGAAACGTCGCTAATAATCACATACTCGAATCAGAAACCGATTGTTAATTATCGAAACTTTGGATTATGGATATGTAAATACGACCCCTAGAGATATATATATAATAATAACAATATAATAATAATATAAATTAATTATGAAAGGTACGCGCTTCGAAAACTATCAAAACTATCAAAAACGGAGAAATCCAACGCGTCAGGATAGCTATCCGGACGGATGGACCATCCGGACGGATGGGCATGCGCACGGATGGGCCATCCGCACGCATGGGCCATCCGCACGCATGGGCCATCCGCACGCATGGGCTATCCGGGCCAGAACTCCTTCCTTCTACTCTGTGGCCTATAAATATCATGTCACATCACTTGAACAGTGATGTGACAGCTCCTATTCAACCAAACGCGCACCAAGACCCTTTTCTCTCGATTTCCTCGCGATTCCGGTAAGATTTCAACCTAAAACTTGTACTTCTACAATCTACACTCGATTCTACATCATTCCATCTTTCGAAACTCAAGTTCTAACCGTGAAATCTACGGATTTGAGGCGTTTTTGAGGTGATGTCACCAAGAGTTCTTATGAACATCAAGTTGGGGTCTCATTTCACTATAAACGACTCAGATCCGGGTGATTTCCACATGTTTTAATGACAATCTCACCTAAATCTGTGTGATTTCGAGTTAACCATGAAGAACCATCACGAACGACCAGATCTGATGGAACGGGGTGATTCTCGGCCGTTAGAATGAGTCGGAATTGACGGAACTTCAAGTGTTAATGCGAAATTCCACTACCCTAGTAAAAACAAACGTATTCCTTCTGTTAAACACTCGGAAACAGTGATCAGAGTGTGAACCAGACATGTCAGTCCGCACGGGTGACAAGTCAGTCCGCACGGGTGACAAGTCAGTCCGCACGGGTGACAAGTCAGTCCGCACGGGTGACAAGTCAGTCCGCACGGATGACAAGTCAATCCACACGCACAACTGTCATCCGCACGGGTCATGTCATCCACACGCACCGTCATCCGCACGGATCATGTCGTCCGCACGCACCGTCATCCGCACGGATCATGTCAGTCCGCACGTACCACCACATCAACCGCACGGATCACCTGTTATCCGCACGGATAACATGTCTTCCGGACAGATGACTTGTCATCCGGACGGATAACTTGTCAATCCGCACGGATGCGAACAATCCAACCTAATGAGTAACTTTTCAAGGCAGTCTTGCTTAACCGTATATCGTTTACTTTATTCTTCAAGGATCACTACAGACATACTCGCAACCGACTCAATCAAGCTGTAATCTCACTAAATACGCACTGTGAGTATACTTGACCCCCTTTTTAATCGAATTTTGGGTGTAACATACGTTTCTAACAAATCAAGCTTATCAAACGAAACATTCAATCAATCGAATTATCACTTGCGAATAACTGTTATGCATAGATATACGTGATGCTAGTTGCATATGTGCTAGGGCTTATACTCGCGACGTCCCACCACGACTAGTATAGTACTATTGCGCCCGACGGGGTCTAGTTATGCCATCGTACATTCGAGCATCGAGGACTTAGTTGGTAGTATCAGTTTTGTGAGTATATATGCCGTGTATTACGTTTATGCATATGGAAATTCGCTACACTTTTTATCTATTATGCTACTTATCAAACCTGTATACTCGCCAATACTTTTGTATTGACAAATATTTTAACGTATGTTGCAGGTTAGATCGCAGACTATATCAAATCAAGCTAGGAAGTCTAGAAACTCAACTAAAATCTAGGTTGTCGGATTTGTATTGTTCGAGAGGACAAAAAATTTGTGATAACTTATGTTATTGTATCATTTGTTAGTATGGGATAACGAATGTATTAAATATTATCGCAATATAGTTGTTATGGATTCTCTTGAGCAATCTGATTCGCCTAGTGCCGCGCCCCGATGATTCCGCCATCGGTTGGGGTGTGACAGATTGGTATCAGAGCCATAACTATAGGGAATTAGGTCAGACTCGACCTAGTCCGGGTCGACGTCTTAGAAATTGACCTAGTCTATAGTCTAAGTACCAACAGGCCGACTCATACAAACCCGGTGGGGTTTGTATTGGGCTTACTTGATACTCTCGATCGAAATTTCTAAAAGCTACAACTTTGTGTGAACACCGCATACTACAACTTCACAGGAAGGAGCCTTTCCTAAGGCTGAAATACTACTTAGCCTTTCCTAAGGCCGACACAATACACGTGTTTTAAAAAATACTCGCAAAACAGAACCGAGCGATCTAGTCGAGACCAGGTGTGAAAACCAAGGACTCTCGATATGATTGCTCACTCAGCGCATTTTTTCTAGCACGAGAACCTTTCATCGAGTTAGGAGTGACATCCACATCTCGACGAAAGCCTCCATTTCGAAATCTAGTGGAACTCACGAATTTATTCGAAGAGCATAACCACAACTAGGAACGGAACTGTTAAGACAGGGGTGAAACCCGTACCTTAATAAGTCGTTCCACTCTCTATAAACTGGTTTTCAAAAGCTCTCACCAGGGACTCGACTATTGCAATAACTCGAGCCACGCGATGACTAGGAAGACGAATGCCATGAGCTGCATCCCAGTAGAAGCATGGAGTCTTCTAGGTCAACGCGTGCGCCCGAACTTGTTAAATATAGTTGGGTTACCTTGGGTAGTCGACGCCTAAACACCCAGGGCACTCTTATCATACGACCTGCCAATCTTACAACTGGTTGGAAACTTATTTACGTTTTGAAACTTTACGCTTTATCGATTTCTCGATGTAACGATTTTCACTCCCTACTTTATAAACGCACGATTCGCACAGCCATCGCAATCTAAAACGAAATCCGAATGTTCACAACAAAACTAATGCATAATCTATCGCATTCGCTCTCGTTTTCTCGCTTCAACGCGTCCTCGCTTATTCTAAATCAACCTGTATGTGCATAATTACAAGTTGCAAATAAATAAATAAATATACATATATATATATATATATATACGTATAAACAAGCAAGTCATTGTGTGAGAACTTAGGAACTTTGTGCCTCCTATTTGGCTCCTATGTGATTCGTATTACCACTATACTATCGCACCAAGTTTTGAATGCGCTCAATCGCAACGCAAAACTCAAAAATCATTATGATCGAATCTCACTCCAAGTCTCTTCCTGTCTAGATGCCTTCCAACAACTCAACCTCGAGACGAGTAGCTAAGAGGAAAGCCAAACGAAGCGCCGAGAAGAGGATTGCTTCACTTGTGATTAAGGAAGTGAGTAAGCTTAGTCCTCAAATTGCCGCTCAGGTGCACTCTCTCAGCCATTCTCGAGCTTTGGAAGACGTTAAGACCGGAGAGCCGCAATCTACTTTTCTCTACAAGCACTTCAAAGCCTGTGACCCAATGGAGTTCACGGGTGAAGGAGGTGCGACTCAATTACTCCAGTGGTTCGATTCTATCGAAGTTACCCTTCGTCAAAGTGGGTGTCCCGATAGTCTCCGTACTACTTGCGCCACCGGAGTATTTCAATCGCGAGCACTCGACTGGTGGACCGCCGAACGTAACAAACGTGGGATCTCCGCAGCCTACGCTCTCTCTTGGAATGAGCTGAAAGAGCTCATGGAGAAAGAGTATTGTCCTCCTCACGAGATTCAGAAGCTGGAAAACGAATTTTGGGAAATCAAGCAAACCGAAGGTGACAATGCTGGCTACACCGCAAGGTTCAAACAGCTTAGCATAATCTGCCCAAGTCAAGCCAACACTCCGGGGAAGGCCATCGCGAAGTACATTCGTGGCTTACCTGAGTGTGTGGGTGATTTTGTCGAAGCTGCAAGGCCTGCTACCATCGAAGAAACCTACCGCTTAGCCGCAGAAATCAACAACAAACGACTCACGGAAGGATTATTCTCAAAGAATCATGTCAAGCAAGCTCATCAAGCAATCGCCGGTAACCCTTCAGGTGAACATGTTGACGAATCTTCTGATGAATCTACTGACGAATCTTCTGACAAATCTGCTGGCGATTCCTCTAGTGGATCAGCTAACGATTCTTCTGACGGATCTGCTAACGATTCTTCGGACAGGTCTGCTGCCGATTCTTCCGACGGATCTTCCGACAAATCCGCCAAAGACTCTGCAAGTGAGTCTTCAGACGAATCCTCCAACGACAGCCCTTCTTCGCAAGACACCGACAAACCCAGCCGCAAGCGAAAGACTTCAAGCCCGAGCTCATCAACAACCGAACTGCTGCAACCGGAACCCCTTCGAACAGTTCCGATGTTTCCAAAACGAGCCTACACTGGGACTCATCCTCAGTGTTACTCATGCACCTACCATTATCCAGTTGGGGCTGACTGTCGCTATTGCAATAACTGCAACCGTTACGGTCACTTCACTCGCAACTGCCGCATCGAACCGTGAACTTGAGTACAACAACAACAGCTCCAGCAAAAGTCTTCAGCGTCAGACATCTAGCAAGCGTAGGATAAAGTTGTAATGATACGATTTTCGACGTTTATTTCTAAGTTTTGAACCTACTCTATTTACTCAATGTTGCCACTATGTGTAACGTTAACTCTCGCTCTCGCTCTCGTATTCTCTTTCACTCTCTAATCGTCGCACTTAGACTAGATTCACGCACATACTATATACTATATGCTATATCACGAAATAATGAGTTTTTACCTTCACTACACTCTTGGAACAAGGTACGATAAACGTGCAAGGAACGAATAATCACAGGTGCACACGGGATTATTTGGGTCAGTGCACGGTGATCGTAGTGAATTCTAAAGGTGCCATAGCGTTTTGACAAAAGGTGACACCAAAACACGGGATGAAAGTAGTAGGGGTCGGGCAAGGTGTGCCTTATCATACTACTGAAGTTCCGTGAAGAAAGTGCCACGTGGAGTTGAACGTTATTAGACCTATATACTATTGTGAATATTTTCGACACACTACACTCAATCGCAAGGCGTAACAAACCGTATCATCGCAAGACTTGTCGTAAGTCTGCAAACGCAATGCAATCGCCTCATCGATGGACTCTGGGGAGTCTACCTCGCAGGAAAATTGTATCGACGCAAGACTGGTCGTAAGTCTGTTGCAACGAATCTCAATCAAGCAAATAAACGCTCACGATATTGTTGAGTGAGGACCTATTCTACCCTCCTCGATAGCCGTGATGCGTCATAACGAAACGTTAAGCTTATTCGAAACAAGAATCGAACTCGACTAATCGCAATCGCTTACCTTGTGTATCTCGCAACCTCTATCGCTATCGCCTACCGTTATCTGTGATATTCGTGCTAAGTTAGAACGCATGACCTCGCCTCACGAAAGGAAGCTCATATGGTTAAGGCAGGGTGTTTTAGCCATATCAGCGACCTTTCGTGGAAAAAGGCCATGTGGGGGTCTAATGCTAGTCAAACTCTGTGGTGATAATCAATTGAACCGAACAGCGTAGATCAAATCGCATACCTCCCTCGCTCGCAACGCAACTATCGACTATTGTAACTCGTTGTTCATCGCCGTCATCACAAGTGTTTTGTGTTTATTCGCTTAATCGCTTATCGCTTATCGTGTATAGTCTACCGCTTATTCGCGTACCGCTTATCGCTCGCTTGGTGTTCATTGCAGTCTATGTGGAATTAGTACACATGACACCGCTTCACGAGGCAAACTAACCTGGTTAAGCATGGTGTTTCGCCATGTTAGCAAGCTCCCGTGAAAACGTGCCATGTGGGTGTAATGTGGAATCTAAACGAAAACGCGCTATTCGCTTCTCGCTTACCAACTCACTAGACTAATCTATTCGATCCTATCTTATGCTCGGTCCGACTTTCTATCGATTGGGCCGAGTAAACGCAATTCTATCCGAGACATATCGGCACACCTGATACTGCCTCACGAAACGGAAGTAATATGGACAAAGCATGGTGGATACGCCGCTGGTACTTCCTATATATATAAGTGTTTTAAACATATTAACGAACTTCCGTGAGAAGGTGCCAAGTGGGGCTTGATGCTAAAACATCCTTTTCAAAAGGCTAAAACTGATTTTTATAAAACCTTTATTAAAACCCTAGAACAAGTGAAATTCCTCACAATGTGGAGTTAACATCGAATCGGCTTAACTCCATGTTCAAAGGGAGCTTCATGAGTTCAATTTTTCCTTAAAACCTTTTTCAAGTTCAAAAACAAGACTTTCTTGAGATGTTGGTTCAACTTCGAGTTCAGCTGGAACCCATGTCCTAGGAGAGTTTTCGTAACCCTTGTTTTCATCTTCGAATTCCTTAAAATGTTAGAAACTTAAACTTCCTTGCAACATCAGATAACATCGATTCTGTTGCCCGCACGTTAAAAGGAAAACTTTCAAAAGATTATTCATCCTAAAATCTTTTTTTTTAATATCTAAAACGAACGCTTCTTGTAACGTTGGTTAGCAATCGACTCAGTTAACTCCACGTCATAAGGAACCTTTCAAATTGCAATCGCATTCGAACTAACAAATTCTACACAAGAGAAGGTACTTTGAAATGTCAACTCGTGGGATTAATACTTTCGTCTTTACGTCGCCTTCTCGCTATCGCAGTCGATTCCGCTTATTCGAAACGTTCACGCTGTCAACTTACGGTCAAACCGCTCGCTGTATCGCTACGTATACAAGATCAACTCTTAGAAGTCTACCTATTGGATTAATTTCGGGACGAAATTTCCTAAAGTAAGGGAGACTGTAACAACCCGCACTTTTGTGCGTTGTTGCTACTCGTTATACTCGTTACGCCTAGCACCAGGGATTCAGATCATAATGTAACTATATCGTATATATCGCTATTCGAAGGATAATCGCATATTCTCGAAATACAATATCACTATACTACACTATTATTACACTAAACGCTCGTGGAGGCAATGAGTGAGGACCTATTCTACCCTCCTCAGTGGCCGTGAGGTGTCGAACGTAAACAATTAACGCTAACAAAGACTCTCGGGTGAGTGCTGTAGCTCCAGTCGTCATGACGATGATGACAATACGAGTAAACGGTACCCCGTCAGCCTTTGTGGCACGACTCGAAATAACGTTCACGATGACGTCAAGAAAGGACCTATACTACCCTCATTGATGGCCGTGAAACGTCGCTAATAATCGCATACTCGAATCAGAAACCGATTGTTAATTATCGAAACTTTGGATTATGGATATGTAAATACGACCCCTAGAGATATATATATATAATAATAACAATATAATAATAATATAAATTAATTATGAAAGGTACGCGCTTCGAAAACTATCAAAACTATCAAAAACGGAGAAGTCCAACGCGTCAGGATAGCTATCCGGACGGATGGACCATCCGGACGGATGGGCATGCGCACGGATGGGCCATCCGCACGCATGGGCCATCCGCACGCATGGGCTATCCGGGCCAGAACTCCTTCCTTCTACTCTGTGGCCTATAAATATCATGTCACATCACTTGAACAGTGATGTGACAGCTCCTATTCAACCAAACGCGCACCAAGACCCTTTTCTCTCGATTTCCTCGCGATTCCGGTAAGATTTCAACCTAAAACTTGTACTTCTACAATCTACACTCGATTCTACATCATTCCATCTTTCGAAACTCAAGTTCTAACCGTGAAATCTACGGATTTGAGGCGTTTTTGAGGTGATGTCACCAAGAGTTCTTATGAACATCAAGTTGGGGTCTCATTTCACTATAAACGACTCAGATCCGGGTGATTTCCACATGTTTTAATGACAAATCTCACCTAAATCTGTGCGATTTCGAGTTAACCATGAAGAACCATCACGAACGGCCAGATCTGATGGAACGGGGTGATTCTCGGCCGTTAGAATGAGTCGGAATTGACGGAACTTCAAGTGTTAATGCGAAATTCCACTACCCTAGTAAAAACGAACGTATTCCTTCCGTTAAACACTCGGAAACAGTGATCAGAGTGCGAACCAGACATGTCAGTCCGCACGGGTGACAAGTCAGTCCGCACGGGTGACAAGTCAGTCCGCACGGGTGACAAGTCAGTCCGCACGGGTGACAAGTCAGTCCGCACGGATGACAAGTCAATCCGCACGCACAACTGTCATCCGCACGGGTCATGTCATCCGCACGCACCGTCATCCGCACGGATCATGTCGTCCGCACGCATCGTCGTCCGCACGGATCATGTCGTCCGCACGCACCGTCATCCGCACGGATCATGTCAGTCCGCACGTACCACCACATCAACCGCACGGATCACCTGTTATCCGCACGGATAACATGTCATCCGCACGGATAACATGTCATCCGGACGGATGACTTGTCATCCGGACGGATAACTTGTCAATCCGCACGGATGCGAACAATCCAACCTAATGAGTAACTTTTCAAGGCAATCTTGCTTAACCGTATATCGTTTACTTTATTCTTCAAGGATCACTACAGACATACTCGCAACCGACTCAATCAAGCTGTAATCTCGCTAACTACGCACTGTGAGTATACTTGACCCCCTTTTTAATCGAATTTTGGGTGTAACATACGTTTCTAACAAATCAAGCTTATCAAACGAAACATTCAATCAATCGAATTATCACTTGCGAATAACTGTTATGCACAGATATACGTGATGCTAGTTGCATATGTACTAGGGCTTATACTCGCGACGTCCCACCACGACTAGTATAGTACTATTGCGCCCGACGGGGTCTAGTTATGCCATCGTACATTCGAGCATCGAGGACTTAGTTGGTAGTATCAGTTTTGTGAGTATATATGTCGTGTATTAAATTTATGCATATGGAAATTCGCTACACTTTTTATCTATTATGCTACTTATCAAACCTGTATACTCGCCAATACTTTTGTATTGACAAATATTTTAACGTATGTTGCAGGTTAGATCGCAGACTATATCAAATCAAGCTAGGAAGTCTAGAAACTCAACTAAAATCTAGGTTGTCGGATTTGTATTGTTCGAGAGGACAAAAAATTTGTGATAACTTATGTGATTGTATCATTTGTTAGTATGGGATAACGAATGTATTAAATATTATCGCAATATAGTTGTTATGGATTCTCTTGAGCAATCTGATTCGCCTAGTGCCGCGCCCCGATGATTCGGCCATCGGTTGGGGTGTGATAATTTCTTATTCATACCCTCTCTCAATGAAATCAATTTGGTACTCTGTTTTCGGGAAAGAGCTTTTACCTGTAAGATCATTGATTTCAAAAACCTCTGAAATGGTTTGAGGTGTGATGACCACTGGAATTCCCCTTATTGATGAAGTAATACCTAAGGTCTTTTTGTCCTTAGTTTCAAGCTTTGCATTTTTCCAGAACTCTCGTTGGGTATCCAGGTATATGGTTTCATTGCAGGTCAACAAAGTTTTGTACTTTTAAGATGAAAGTGCATCAATCACGGAATGAAAACTTGTGTTTTGACTTGTTTTTGCAAGTGTACACACGCAGTTATGACGGGTTTTGAATGGAAGATCCATGATAAATCAAAGGTAGTTAAGAACGAAGGAAGAAGATGAGTGATTTGAGAGAATTTGATGAAAACTGCTTTTGAAAGGAATTTTGAATTCGACTCGACAGTCAAAACCCTGTTTGGGGTTTTGATCAGGGTTTTATAGGCGGAAAAAGTTAATGCTGACGTGGCAGCGGTTACAAAAGATCTGATGGCTAAATACTGTCCACATGAGAACCTCTGATGAATAATGGATGATAGTTGTTAGGAAACCACTGATGAATCAATATCAGTAGTTTACAGTGCTGAAAATGAAAACAGTAACTGACTATAACTATCAGTGGATAGCCTATCAGTGAATTAAAACACTGACCTTTAACAACAGTCATTATATAAACAGTGGTTCAAGCATGTTCCTTCTAAAAAAACAATATTTTAACCCATCAGTCGTTTCAATCCCCTTCAACCTCCACAAAACACTATTTTAACCCAACACTGGTTTTAAACCACCATTTTAACCAAACAGCGGTTTCAACCATAGTTTTCTCAACAGTAGTTCCAAACATCTGTTTTCATCCATTTGTTGACCAAAGTCAACAGATCTACCAACCACTGTTTTATTTTCAAACATCTGTTCCCAATAACAGAGCTTTGATCATTTAAACATACCTTTGCCAATATTACAGTGCTAAAAATGAAAACAGTAGCTGACTATAACTATCAGTGGATAGCCTATCAATGGATTAAAACACTGAGATTTAACAACAGTCATTATATAAACAGTGATTCAAGCATCTTCCTTCTCCAAAAAAACAATATTTTAACCCATAAGTCATTTCAATCCCCTTCAACCTCCACAAAACACTATTTTAACCCAACAATGGTTTTAAACCACCATTTTAACCAAACAACGGTTTCAACCACAGTTTTTTCAACTGTAGTTCCAAACATCTGTTTTCATCCATCTGTTGACCAAAGTCAACAGATGTATCAACCACTGTTTTATTTTCAAACATATGTTCCCAATAACAGAGCTTTGATCATTTAAACATACCTTTGCCAATATCATAAGCTTTTACACTCTCAAACCTAAATATTTATTTACTTAATTTAAATAAAAAACATGGTTAATAATTTTAACACAACTAATTATATAAAAACTACAAGTGTCAAACAGAGGTAACTATATAATAAACAAAGTTCAAAACAGCAAACAACAATCAATAGAATACAGCATACTAATTCCAAATCAATGCGCGAAACAGCATACAAAGTTCATCCATCTGTTGACCCAAGTCAACAGATGTATCAACCACTGTTTTATTTTCAAACATCTGTTCCCAATAACAGAGCTTTGATCATTTAAACAGACCTTTGCCAATATTACAAGCTTTTACACTCTCAAACATAAATATTCATTTACTTAATTTAAATAAATATTCATTTACTTAATATAAAAACTACAATTGTCAAAACAACAAACAACATTCAATAATATATAGCATACTAATTCCTAATCAATTGGTGAAACAGTAGTCTCGATAAATATAGCTCCTTTTGGACCATTGTAGTTGTCAACATGTTGGAGGTATTTCAGAAGTTCGTTGCTCAGATCAACTTCAATCATATCCCCCCAGATGCTTGTTATCAGCCACTTGTTGTCTCCAATTATATTAGTCCTTCGGCGCCTATCTACATAATCAACTACACGAGGATTATTGAAAACAAACACCTTCATCCAGCCTTCTTCTTCATATCTGAGCAAATCAGCAGTTAGCTCAGCAGACTTGCCAATAACAATCAAATGCAACCTCTTTGCGATGGTCAAAAAATGCCCTTGGCAAGGATTGACTACAATACTCTCTGGAAAATGAAGCATTCTGAAAGTCTCACTCAGAACATCAAAAGCAACGATGTTCCTCTCACCTAGTGGATACCAATAATTTGAAACCATAAAATATATGGTTTTATCAGCATAAACTCCTGTAGACCATGAATAACCACTTGAACCTAAATTGTTTACGCTACCGAAATTTATTGTTCTCCATGACTCATGACGTCGTGAGTAAACACGAGCAACAACTACATTACGGTAACATCTGATGTTCAGCACTTTCAGATCATTGAACTGATCAAAATAAATTCCACCAGTATCAGAGTTTCGATCATGATTGTAATTGAAGTAGTCATCAGACAAAACCTTATAGCGCCTGGTAGTTGGATTCCAAAGAATCAGCTCACAGCAACTCCCTTCATTGCAAACTAACAATTAGCCATTAAATGACGATAGAATACGTAAGAAGCTAGGGTGGACATTGTTAGGAAAACTTAAGGTTTTGCTTCTTACAACATCCGAATTACCAGCAACTACGTCGTCAACGACAATTGACGTGTCTTTAAAGGATAGTAATTTCTTTTGTACTGAATCTCCACTTCGGATAACATGCATCATCTGAAATGCATGACTTGACAATTCCCTATAAAAATTCTTGGAAAGACGTTTGAAACGGCCAATATCTTCTGCAGAGAGCCTTGTGAAAATCTCGTCAACAATCACTTGAAACCCAATTTTTTCCATTTTGCAGTGAACCAATGCGTCTTTGAAAGTAAAAGAAATTTTAATAATATTGATAAACAAAAAACTTTTGAAGATGATTGAGTAGATGGATGAAAACGGTAATGATCAAAACCTCTGCCCAATGTATTTTATATACCCAATGAAGTCGGTTATGACTAAATACATCGTCAGACGAAAGAATATGATGTGACACTCGTTAGACTTTTAATGCATTTCCATGGGAAAAATATAAAATTAAACATGTTATTATAATTACAATTAACCTCTTCATTTACCTATAAGACGCCTTTGCCATAAGACAGAACTGATTGAGTGACGTGCATTAATTGCAAAGTACATATCCCAAGGCATTTTAAATTTGAAATTACCGGCAATTTCAAACCACTGCTATGGTATATGTTTGCCAAAGGAAACATCTGCTAAGTTATACTTTCTTGGCTATGGGCAGTAGTTTGCACTCTTGAATGTGGGCCAGACCTTTGACATTTAAATATAGAGCAGTAGTTTGAAATTAAATGTATTTTAACTCAGATAAAAAATTGACACATCAGCAATCATCATTTAGTCATAACTCAGATAAAAAATCTATTCATTTGGAATACAAAGATATTGCGAACATCTGTTAAAGCCTCCCCTGTTTCCAACAGTAGCAAGTCAAACAGATGTTGGCAACAACAGATGTTGGCAATTGAGAGGAGGAAATTCTTCAAAAAGCACTATTAGGCAACAACAGATGTTGGCAACAGTAGCAAGTCAAACAGCCGTTAGATCAGCAGATGATGATTTAGAGCAGATGTTCTCTATACACTAACAGAAATTGATACAATATCAACATAATCTAATTAAACTCAGAGACAATTTCACTTCTACATCAAAAGTACCGATCTGCAATAATCAGATGATATTAAACATTACATAATAATACTTATTCAGCTTAAAATTACAACGAAACTTTAAAATCTAACAACACCACCAAGAAATTTACGAACCTAACAGCAAAAATTTAGTGCTTTTAGCTTAAAATTTAGTGCTTTTAGCTTTAAACTCCATCAATGTATATCTTCGACAATTGCCATGAACTCCACGGAAGTACTCAATGCATCAACATCAGGTTTCTAGAAACCTGATCTCTCGTGAACAGATCAAGATGCAGTACATGAAAACACTTCTTCGGCTATTGAAGAGTAGCCCTGTCCTCATATACGTAATCCTTAACTTTGTTCATAAAGAGCTGCTTTAAACCAAACTTTATGCTTCTTTTAATACAAAAAAAAGGCAGGAAAGACCATTACTCTAGTAAGATAAAATCTTATCTTACAGCAGTAGCAGGTCCTTTCTTGCGTTTAGTAGGAACTACTGCGGCTTCTACATCATCATCATCTGCCCAAAGTCATATATAATCATCATTTAGTCATAAGCAAAAATTATTTTAAATGTACATTTAAAAATCTTTCTTTGTGTTTAATTTAACCTTATGCTTCTTTTAATACAAACCTATAATAACCCGTAGCAGATTGTATAAATTTCAAACAACTGTGATTAGACTGAAATATAAAGCGAGAATTAGAGTATATCACTTCAAAATTAAAAACTCAAAATTTCAAAATTGGAGTAGCAAAAAACACATACTTTAAACGATGTTGGAACAATGATACTGGAAACAACCGTAGAACAATCATCATCATCATCTGCAGCAGATCATTCACAATCATCATTTAGTCATAACTCAGACCATTTGAATACACAAGGCAGTGGTTTGAAATCAAATTAAAGTGTTTTATATATTCAGGTTTATGATGTAATAATGACATAAGAAAAGCCTTGTTGGACATGCTCTCCAGCTGACACCTCAGCTTTTCTTATGTCATTAGGATTTCTCCTTTTATAGAAAGTATAGATAGATATGTACTAGGTTAGATCCCCGTGTATTATACGGGTTGAATAAATGTAATTTTATATATTAAATAATAAAAAGTTATATTTTTATAAATCTCGTATATTGTACAGGTTAAATAAATGTAATTTTATATATCAAATAATAAAAAAAAGTTATATCTTTAAAAACCATGTGTATTACACAGATTAAATAAATGTAATTTTGTATACTAAATACTGAAAATGTCGTATCTTTAAAAAAAAGCCGTGTATAATCGGGTTGAATAAATCTACCAAATAAATAAATTACATCCTTAAAAACCCCGTATGTTACACGTGTTGAATAGATCTAAAAAAGAGTTATATCTTTAAAAAAACATGTGTATTACACATATTAAATAAATGTAGTTTTGTATATTAAATACTAAAAAGGTCGTATCTTTAAAAAACCAGTGTATAGTTGGGTCGAAAAATCTACCAAATAATAAAAACCATTATATCCTTAAAAACCTCTTGTATCATGCGTGTTGAATAAATCTAATTTTACGTAGCAAATAATAAAAAGTTATATCTTTAAAAACTTCGTGTATTACACGGATTATATAAATGTAACTTTGTATAGTAAATAATAAAAAAAATTATATTTTTCAAAACCCCACATTTTAGACTTGTTGAATAAATATAATTTTGTATATCAAATAATAAAACAGTTATATTTTTAATAAATTAGGATAACATTTAATATTAATTTATTATTTATATACTTAATATAAGATAAGTAGGAAAGAGAGGTATTTGTTTTAAAAATATATTAAATTAACAATTTAGATTTGAGGATAATATTTTATTAAAGTAGGATAAGATTTAATATTAATTTATTATTTATTTGTTTATTTAGTTCATATAAGATAAGTATAAATTTGAGAATACCTTCAATGAATGACACGTGTCCAAAACTTAGTTTCTTTTATTATAGTAGATAGATGTATGGAAACACGATCAGGAGAAAACGCCTAAAAGTGTGAAAACGGTGAGAACGATTTTCAGCTATAAGATCTTTGTTTTCTGTGGCTAAGATGATGCGGTGACATTTTTGTAAATAATGGGAACCTTAGACTAACAGGATGGATAAAATTGAAAGATCCAAACAAGGGTTCGCATGCTAATCACATGCCATTTTCCACCATCATATTTAAACACCAATAACTTTTTTATACGTGATTATTTTTCTAAAAAAATTACACAATATAAAACTCAGCGTCTTATTATCTTTCCAGCGAGTATACTGTTGATATGTTTTTCGAAAAAAAATGAACTGGGTTTTTTATGGCGTTTTGAACTTTGTTTCTTTATAGCGTTTTCAACTGGGTTTTTATGGTGTTTTTCTGAAGTGAGTGTTTTTATGGCGTTTTCAACTAGTTTTTTATGACGTTTTAAGAACTGAGTGTTTTTATGGCGTTTTCAACTGGGTTTTCATAGGTTTTTCTGAACTATGTGTTTTATGGCGTTTTCAACTAGGTATTTTTATGGCGTTTTTTCTGAACCGAGTGTTTTATGGCGTTTTTATTTGAAAACCCAGTTCATGTCATTTTTTTATTTCAAAAGTATAACAATAGTATACTCGTTGGAAAGATAATAAAACACTCGATCTTATGGTGAAAAATAACCACGTGTAAAAAATTTACGGGAGTTTAAAAAGGATGGTGGAATATGCATGTGGATGGTTTTTTGCATGTGAGTGACATGTGAATGAAATTTTTGACAATATTACCCTTAGTGTAAGTTAGCACCAACGCCACATGTCAACACCAAAATCATTCTCACTATTTTCACACTTATAGGCGTTTTCCCTAAATCCCACCCATGTATGTATGTATGTGTGTGTGTATGTATGTATGTATGTATGTGTGTATGTGTGTGTGTGTGTATGTATGTATGTATGTATGTATGTATGTATGTATGTATGTATGTATGTATGTATGTATGTATGTATGTATGTATGTATGTATGTATGTATGTATGTATGTATGTATGTATGTATGTATGTATGTATGTATGTATGTATGTATGTTTGTATGTTTGTATGTGTGTGTGTGTATGTATGTATGTATGTATGTATGTATGTATGTATCTATGTATGTATGTGTAAATGAACTAGTAAATTTACCTCGCGCGTTGCGATGGGATGTCGGACAGTATCAGTTTGCGTGTTGCGTTGGCAAACCGACTTATATCGAAACCAAATATCATAAAAAATAAAGTCTTGTTATGTTCGAAAGAATATTGATACGATACGATACTAGTACAACATCGGCACTCGCTATAGCCTACAATACCGAAAAAACTATATGTTGAATAAAATTTAATTTCGAATGTCGAGAAAAAAATTAGACGAGGCCGCGTTTTTAGTTTTTCTGAAAAAACTATACAATAAAATTTTAAAATGAAAATAAACTATTGGTTTAAAAGTATATATTCTAACAAGTATATTATAAGGGGTGAAAGGTTTCGATAACACCGATACTAGTACCAATGTTATTTGATCTCGGTATTGGCTTAGTTTGTCACCATACGATTATTTCAGCTATTTCGAATTCAACCACGTTTTCAATAAAATTTATATATTAGTGTGTAGATATGAATTTGACACAAGCCTGTATTTAATTTTTATAAAATAAAATAAAGAGTAAACTGTCATTTTGGTCCCTGTGGTTTGGACACTTTTGTCATTTTAGTCCAAATCTCAAACTTTTTAAATCTGGGTCCCTATGGTTTCACTTTTATTGTCATTTTAGTCCAAAATCCAAAAAACCCCTATTTTGACTATTGCAACCTGATTGTTTTGTCCTTTTGTTTAGGAGCATTTTGGTCATTTTAAGCATTATATATATATATATAAACCCTTCTCACATTACACTCTCACCCCCTCTCTCTCTTTCTCTCCTCTCTGCCGCCACAAGCACCACCACCGCCACCGCCACCGCCACCTCCTCCACCGCCACCACCAACACTGCCACTTCCTCCCCCTTCTCACCACCGCCACCTTCAACACCTACCCCACCGCCACTACATCGTTCACCGCCACCATCAACACTGAATCATCATCATCTTCTACCTCCATTGACTGTCCCCACCACTCACCTTCCCCTTGCCGTCAATGCCACACCACCGCCACTACATCCTCCACCACCACCGCCTCTGTATCCAAACCCTAAAAATTCAACCCCCAAATCCTAAAATTTCAACCCCCAAATTAGGATTCAGATGCAAAATCTTCGGTTTAGCTGCATTGTATTTGATTTTTGTTTGCCTCAAGAAGAGATGAATGATGGTTTACCGTCGGTAATATTGTGAGGCAAAGGCAAAGGAATCAGGTTATGTCAGGGTTGGAGAAAATGGCGGATGAAACCCCCAAATCAAACAAATGAAACGGTTTTTTAATCGACAGTAGGAAGGACGTTATTGATGGTGGTGAGTGGCGACGGTGGTGAGCGATGGGGATAGGTAGTGACAGGGGGTGGTGAAGGTGACGGTGGGGGTCATGGCGGTGGTGGAGGTTGTGGTGTTTGGCTGGAGCAGTTTCAATGAGAAAGGGGGTGTTGCAGTGCAGATCTGATGTTATATATAATGCTTAAAATGACCAAAATGCCCCTGAACAAAAGGACAAAACAATCAGGTTGCAACAGTCAAAATAGGGGTTTTTTGGATTTTGGACTAAAATGGCAATAAAAATGAAACCACAGGGACCCAGATTTAAAAAGTTTGAGATTTGGGCTAAAATGGCAAAAGTGCCCAAACCACAGGGACCAAAATGGCAGTTTACTCTAAAATAAAAAAACAAAAGTTATAAGAGGAAAATAAAACTATTTTGTTAAAGACGTGTATTATTTGTAGTTTAAGGGGTGAAATTGAAATAAAAAAAAAAACATCAAAATCAAATCACTTTAGACGATTAGAATGTCGAGAGAAAAAAATTAACACACCTGTGTATTTAACTTTTATAAAAAAAAGGCACTAAAGGTGTATATTAATTTATACTATAAGGGTGAAAATCTAACTTTAAAAAAGACAAAATCAGATCGTTATAGATGATCAGAATTTCGAGAAAAAAAATAATGCAGCCACGTATATAATTTCTGTAAAAAAATATTAACGAACGAAAACTTAAAAGGAAAATAAAACTATTGGGTTAAAGTTGTATATTATTTTTAGTATAAAGGGTTAACTAAACCTTAAAAAGAATAAAAACATCAAGTTACTATTCACAAACTTTGCAAATATATGTTTATTACTAATAATTAATTAATATGCACTATATGGAATCTACTAATTTAGATACATGTAAATGAATATGTATATCGTGATTGAGGATCGTGTAAAAAGGGGTTTGAGTGTGATAAGTGTGAGAAAATATTATGAGGTTGACATGTGTCATTGAGTTATATTAATTTAAAAGGGTAAAAAAATAATTTACTAGATAATTCAATTAAATGATAAATATTCCCATAACCGCCTGGGAGTTATTTCAGGATTCCGATTTGTTTTTTTTTAATATCCTGTAAGAATCTGTGATTTATTTGTCATCTCGTATAAATCTTCAAGATCTTAATAAGTTATCATCATCATTGTAATACGGTTTCTTTTATGTTCTGTGCGAAAATCTATTGTGTGGTGTTTTAAACCTGTATTCATGGTGTTTTAAACCTGCAGTCCAGTATGTGTTCTTCGTATGGTATTTTAAACCTGCATTCACGGTGTTTTAAACCTGCAGTCCAGTATGTCTTCTTCACATGTTCTTCATATGGTGTTTTGAACCTGCATTCATGGTATTTTAAATCTGCAGTCCAGTATGTGTTCTTCGTATGTTCTTCGCATGGTGTTTTAAACATGCATTTACACCTGCATTCATGGTGTTTTACACCTGCATTCCAGTATATGTTTTTCGTATGGTGTTTTAAACATGCATTTCAGTAGGCTTCATATCATGCTATAAGTAATTTTTTTATCTATATAAATATAACAATATGGTACTCATATTAAAGATAAAAAAACTCATTATTATGGTGTAATTTATTTAAAAAAAACGTTACGTATGAAACGTTATTGACGTTCAAAAAAGATGGGTGTAACTTGCATGTACATTAAAGTGGTGGATCAGTTCTGTTCTAAACATAATGGAAAACAGAAAACATATCTGTCACCGCAGAGAGTGCAGTAGAGAATCCAGTGATGGAAGAAGCCATGGAGTTCGACATCTTTGTCAAGGTGATCTGGTTCCTCCTTAGGGTGCAGACTGATGATGGTGATGATGAAACGGAATAGGGAGTTCGGTCATGGAGAGGAGGTCGAAATTGATGTTATGATTAATTAGGTTATCTGTCTAAGTGTGTAACCTTTTAACCTCTACATAATTCTCCTTATATAAGCACCCAGGAGGAAACCTAATTAGTTAATAAGGGTAATATGGTCCATCAACAATTACCAACTAATTATTTAATAGGTTGTTATATATTTTGATCTATACTATGTAAATGATTATAATGGCTACTAGATTAAATATTAAAACACAATATATTTAATCTTACATTCTCCCACTTAGCCGAGTAATCATTTACTATGAGTATTAGATAAGCCTGATCAGGAGTTAACACTCATTTTAGCCTTAAACAAGTACTATAGCAGAGAAATACAGTCGTTGAATCATTATGCGACTCAGGACCCCCATTAGTCATACTATAGCCTTAATTTAAAACCTAATCGTCATGATCAAAATACGCATAAGTCCTTTGTTTGATTTGTAACTTTATTTGTCTATATGCCATTATACCGGTTGAACATATTCTAAGAGACATACAAAATCAAACTGAGGAAATTTCATTAATCATAAAACATAAGCTAGTACAATATACTAAACAAGGTCTTTACTAGATCCCATATTCCGAACATGTTCTTCATAAACCTTAGGAGGGAGACCTTTAGTCATCGGATCCGCAAGCATATATTTAGTACTAATATACTCAATACAAAGATTATTTTCCACAACTCGTTCACGTACGAACAGATATTTTGTATCGAGATATAAACCAGCTCCAGTCGAACTGTTATTGTTCGAGAAACTAACGGCAGCTGAATTATCACAGTAAAGCTTCAATGGTCTAGAAATGGAATTAACGATTTTGAGTCCAGTGATCAGATATCTAAGCAACATTCCATGACAGGTTGCGTTATAAACAACAATGTACTCTGCCATCATTGTGGAAGTTGTGGTCAACTGTTGTTTATGACTATTCCATGAGATAGGTCCGCCTGCTAACATAAAAATATAGCCCGAAGTGGATTTCTTGTCATCTTTACATTTGGCAAAGTCAGAATCAGAATAGTCTACCACTTCTAAATGATCACTTCTTCTATAAGTCAGTTTATAGTCTTTCGTCCCTTGCAGATATCGAAGTACCTTCTTAGCTGCTTTCCAGTGATCTAGGCTAGGATTAGTCTGATAACGGCCTAGCATTCCAACAATATAAGCGATATCTGGGCGAGTACAGACTTGAGCATACATCAGGCTCCCAACTACTGGCGCGTAAGGTAACTGGCTCATTTGCTCCTTCTCAACCTCTGTTGTCGGACATTGGAATGAACCGAAAACATCTCCTTTAACTACTGGAGCGACGGAGGGTTTGCACTGTTGCATGTTGTAACGTGTAAGGACACGATCTATGTAAGCCTTTTGAGATAATCCTAAGATCCCTTTGTGTCTATCTCGGTGAATTTCGATGCCAATGACGTAAGAAGCATCTCCGAGATCCTTCATGTCGAAGTTATGCGAGAGTAACCGCTTCGACTCATGCAACATGTCTAAACTATTACTTGCCAATAGAATATCATCTACGTAAAGGACAAGTATAGTAAAGTTGCTCCCACTCATCTTGAGGTAGGTGCACTGATCCACTTGATTCTTCATAAAACCTTGTTTCTTCATGACTTCATCAAACTTGAGGTACCATTGACGTGATGCTTGTTTTAACCCGTAAATGGATTTCTTCAACTTACAGACTAGATGCTCTTGACCTTCAGGTTTAAAGCCTTCAGGTTTTTCATGTAAACATCTTCGTCTAAGTCTCCGTTAAGGAAAACGGTTTTAACGTCCATCTGATGCAACTCTAAATCAAAATGAGCTACTAGGGCCATGACGATCCTTAATGAATCTTTACGAGAGACAGGTGAAAACGTCTCTTGATAATCAATTCCCTCTTTCTGAGTATAGCCCTTTGCAACCAATCTCGCTTTGTAGCGTTCAACGTTCCCATTCGGATCCAGTTTTGTTTTGAACACCCATTTAATCCTACAGGTTTGGTACCGTTGGGTAATTCTACCAAATCCCAAACGTCATTTTTCTTCATGGATTCAAGCTCATCAATCATTGCTTTATTCCATTCAGAAGACTGATCACTGCTAATGGCTTCATTATAAAAGATAGGATCATTTAGCTTTTTGGGATCCATTTCAGTCAGATAGGTAACATAATCATCCCAATTAGTGGTCCTTCTGGTCCTAGATGACCTCCTGAGTTGGTTATCGAGTTCAATGTTTGATGTGCCTTCGTCATGAGGTATAATGGGTTCTGATTGTAAAGGTGAATTTGGAGTTGGTGCAGTAGTTGCATTGGGTACAAGAGAAGTAATCGGAGTAATGGTAAGCGACGAGTCTCCCCCCCCCCCACCGCGTCTTGTAATTCTTGCAATTCTTCGTAAGGGTTGGTACTGCTCCCACTGACCTTGAAATCCTCCAGGAACGCAGCACACTTGGTTTCAACAATACGGGTGACATGCAAAGGATAATAGAAACGATAACCCTTTGAGTTATTAGGATACCCGATAAAGAAACAGGTAACTATTTTAGGGTCAAGTTTCCTTAGGAAAGGATTGTAAAGTTTTGCTTCAGCGATGCAGCCCCATACTTTCATATATTTAAGACTCAGTTTCCTTCCTGTCCAAAGTTCATAAGGAGTTTTAAGGACAGACTTAGAAGGAACTCTATTGAGTATATAAACAGCTGCTTTTAACGCTTCAGTCCAGAGGAATAATGGTAAATTAGTGTTGGCTAACATGCTACGCACCATGTTCATAAGGGTACGGTTTCTTTGTTCAGCGACACTGTTCTGCTGAGGTGTAGCAGGCATGGTATATTGGTTCACAATCCCCTGGCCCTTACAAAACTCATAAAATAGACCAGGAGCTTGACCCACATCAGTATGTCTTCCATAATATTCACCGCCTCTATCTGATCTCACAACTTTAATCTGACGATCTAATTGCTTTTCAACTTCAACCTTATAATCTTTAAAAGTTGTAAGAGATTTAGACTTTTCCTTAATTAGATAAAAGTACATGTAACGAGAATAATCATCAATGAAAGTGATAAATGAAGTATGTCCTGTTATGCCAGCGATTTGATAGGGACCACTGATGTCAGTGTGAACGAGTTCTATTAAATTAGAGCTCCTAGTGGCACCTTTCTTATTCGCTAATGTCATTTTACCTTTAAGACATTTGACACATGTTACAAAATCAGAGAAATTGAGAGGAGGTAAGACTTCATCCTTTACGAGACGATTTAATCGTTCTCTTGAGATGTGGCCTAAACGTTGATGCCACAACATGGACGAAGTCTCTAAGTCTCGTTTCTCTTTCATCTTTGTGAGTGATTCATTAATGTTATATGACAACAAAGATTTGTAAAAATTATCATCTAGTTCTAATCTATAGAGACCACCATCCAGAATATCAGTACCATAAAGACCAGAATCATAGAGGATAGAGAGTTTGCGATGACCATGGGAAACAATAAAACCGTCCGTGTCTAACTTTGGTCCTGATACAAGGTTCCGAGTTACCTCAGGAACATATAAGGCATCATAAAGTTTAATACATAAACCGGTTTTCATAAATAATTGTAATGTTCCAATGGCCTTCACTTCTAATTCTCGATCATCCCCAACCTTAAGCGTTCTTTGGTTTCTTTCTAGCTTCCGGATTGTAAGGAATCCCTGAGTTGAATTGGTAACATAAACCATAGAACCAGAATCAAACCACCAAGAATTAGCAGGAACACTTAAATTATAGGACTCAAGTATCATAAAATAATCGTTACCTTTCTTAGCCAGCCACTCCTTAAAGTCAGGGCATTCCTTCTGCATATGTCCTGTCTTTTTACAGAACTTGCAGTGGATTCTGCCTAAGGAGTTCTTAGAGCTGGAAGGTGAACTTGTATTGAGATTAGGCCTTTGGACTTTAGAAGCATCATTCCTCTGATGATTGTTCTTCCTTTTCTTAGAGTTGGAGGTGGTGAAGTTAGCAACATCAGTAGTGCGATCCATCCTCATACGCTCTTCCTCCTGTACGCACATAGCGACCAGCTCACTCATCGTCCATTTGTCCTTCTGAGTGTTGTAATTGATCTTGAATGCTTCAAAGGACGAAGGAAGCGAAGTAATGATAAAATGAACGAGAAAACCATCACTGATTTCCATTTCCAGCCCCTTCAGCTTATTGGCCATGTCATTCATCATCATGATGTGCTCGCGAATGTTGCTCCTCCCATCATACTTAGTTGTCACCAGCTTGAGGATAAGGGTACAAGCGTGTGCTTTAGACGTCCCCTTGAATTGCGCCTCCATAGAAGCCAAGTAGGTTTTAGCATCTTCAGAATCAGGAATAGCTCATCTGATTGCATTACTGATGGACTGCTTCATAAGCATGAGAGACATACAGTTACACCTAGTCCACTTTTCATGAGTCAACTGCTCAGCAGCAGTACTTTGAGTAGTAAGGTCCGCTGGCTTATTCTCTCTTAAGGCATAATCGAAATCCAGCAGCCCAAGCGTAAGCATGAGAGCATCCTTCCATGCAGCAAAGTTATCACCAGTCAAAGGTGGAATCCTGCAATTGGGTGCTGATAGTGGAAATAAGATGAGCAAGTTATGATACTAAGGAAGAAGTTCTAATGTGATCTAAGGGCATGTTAAACTAAGGCAGGCATAAATAATGACCATTTTAATTATGAAGCTGTGATATTGTCTATTACTAACATCAAAATAATAGACTTGGTAAAATTCTACTTAAACGAAGACAAATCAGCTTTGGCCAGAAGTGTAATCATTTAAGCATGTGTGCAAAGTGGTCGTGACAAATCAGCTTTGGCCAAAAATGAAACAATCACTTTAGTTATGCACTTGTTAAGTATGCTATATATGAATGAATTAAATCAACTTTGGCCAGACATTAAGACATTCACGTTTGTAATGCACACTTAACATAGCTTTCGTAATACTTGAACGATAAGTAGATGTATCGAATCAGCTTTGGCCAGAAATGACACATCAGAAGCTCATTCAAGTTAAGCTATTTTGGCTTTGTAAAACATTATCTGATTCTGATTAATTAACTAAGTATTTACAAAACCAATTATTTAATAGCAAACCACATGTTAGCGAGGATCGAATAGCAAACCACCTGTTAGCGCGGAGCCCTGAGCCAAATTTTAGTTCATATTAACTGCTTAATAAAGTAATAGGATTTCGAATAAGTCTTGACATTTTATGAACACCCATGATTTCGGATGATTTATGTCTCGGATTCATCCGAAATGAATGATTTCGAATCATTTCGGACTATCCGAGATGGATGATTTCGAATGATTTCGGATGTGTCCAAGACGCGTAAGTCGAATGATCTCGAATGATTTCGGATGATCTCGGAAGTGTCCAAGACGCGTGATTTCGGATGAATTATGTCTTGGATTCATCCGAGATGGCGATGCTTAGTGCGAGATGGTCCATGACACTTAGTTCGAGATGGTCCGAAATGATCAGACAGTTATTGATCCGTAATGGACGAACAGATGTTCATCCAAGATGATCAATTCGTGATGGTCCGAAATCATCTGAGATGTGTTCTGCAAGCTGTTAAATCCTTAATTTTGGCAGTTAATAATTGATAAGGTTGAAAGTCCGAAATTTTAGGGATTATGGGATTAAGTTTTCTGTTTAGATATTAATTATATTTATCTGTTTATTTCGAAAATTATATCCATTTACAGAAAAACAGATTTTCGAAAATTTAAGTAGATAAAATAGATCAAAACAGGAACAGACACCCTATAATCCAAATTCATTCCAAAACTAAGGGAATTTTTTGAATTTTCTCATGAACATGCGATGAAACCTAAAAATAAAAATATTCAAACATTCATCCGAAATCTGGAATTTTTTTACACATTTAAACATATTTTTGAACATTCCGATTTCGGAACAGTAATAAAGAATGAGCACATGATCCGAGACGGATCCGGAATGGTATCTCGGGTGATAAAACCGAATTTTATTACGGTTTTCAATTCTATTTTCCAATTTTATTCCAGATTTATGGATACAAAACAGAACCGACTAATCAACATATGCTCTGATCCCACGTTGGATCAGTTCTGTTCTAAACATAATGGAAAACAGAAAACATACCTGTCACCGCAGACAGTGCAGTAGAGAATCCAGTGATGGAAGAAGCCATGGAGTTCGACATCTTTGTCAAGGTGATCTGGTTCCTCCTTAGGGTGCAGACTGATGATGGTGATGATGAAACCGAATAGGGAGTTCGGTTATGGAGAGGAGGTCGAAATTGATGTTATGATTAATTAGGTTATCTGTCTAAGTGTGTAACCTTTTAACCTCTACATAATTCTCCTTATATAAGCACCCAAGAGGAAACCTAATTAGTTCATAAGGGTAATATGGTTCATCAACAATTACCAACTAATTATTTAATTGGTTGTTATATATTTTGATCTATATTATGCATGGTTGTAAAACAAGGTCTCCAAGGCCGAGTACTCTCCGAGTAGTCGCTACAAGGTAGGCTGCCGATGCGACTTTCTTCAACTCCGACTAATTACTCGGAATCGATCAAATGCGGTCAACAATGGCCAAAATCGGATATAGTAAGTCAACTAGGGCCGAGTTTGACTTAAAATAAAATAAAACATAATTTCTATGCCTATCATATTAAAGAATGAATATCAATTTCACGTATTTTGTTATAAATATGAGTAAATTTATGTTATTTGACATATATTTAATTTCCGAAACTAATTTCTTTATAATTTGGCATCTCCGAGTACTCCCCGTGTACTCTCCGCCTAGGTCGAGTACTCTCAACTCCCCGGTCGACCGACTAGGGAGCGCCTAGCGACTTTTACAACCATGATATTATGTAAATGATTATAATGGCTACTAGATTAAATATTAAAACACAATATATTTAATCTTACATAAAGTTGATGACAGTTTCTTTATTTTAAAAATACAATATAAAAAGACACTATTACCCCTATTCTAACCAAATTAGTAAAAAAAACATAATTTACATTTTAAGCCCTTCTTGATCTCAACCATTAACTACAAGATCTAAGGGCTTAAAACATTACACTTCTCACAAAACCACCCATTTTTACACTAAGGCTATGAGGTGTGGGGGCTCCATGGGGATCCATCCATGCCACATCAGCATCCATCACCACACCCTCCAAGTGGGGGCTCCATGGTGATAAAGCCCTTTAACGCCAAAGTTGGTTAATTCAGGTGGGGCCCATTAGTTTTAAACCAATCAAAATTAAAGGGGGGCTTCATAGGGGCTCCATCCACACCCCTCTAATTAAAGGGGGGCTCCATAGGTGACTTGGATCCTAGGTGGACTTGATAAAGCCCCATGGGGCTCCATCCACACCTCATAGCCTAACCCCATCCTCTACATCATTACATATATCTAACCTACTAGTTTGCATATATATATAAATTATAGAGTTAAATGCCATTTTAGTTTGGGTCATTTTGTATATGAATTGACCTTCTCGTTAACAGAAAAAATGGATATATATGTATAGGAATATGTGTTAGAAGTGTCGGATTTGTAAAGACCTCTTCGAACGAAGGAACCCTTCGCACGAAAAGAGTCAGTCCAGTCGCACAAGGTCACTTCGCACGAGATGATCCACTCGCACAAAGGTGATTCGCACGAAGAGGTTCTTGTATAAATAGGTGTGTGAGTGTTGTCATTTGTAACTTTGGCACTTAAGTAGCGAAGCTCTGTCAATTTGGTTTCTCGGATCTGTAACTTCAACTTATCAATGAAACCATTGATTATATGTGATTTCTTGTGTGTGAAAACTTTCCTAATGGATTCCGCACATTACGGAGAGCTTATTTGAATCGGCCGGAGCATTTCAGAGAGCAAAACGGTCCTCACAATCCAAAAAACGTGATTACTTTGATCTATTTACTAATGAATAAGTAAATTTGGGGCATATAAAATGACCGAATTGACCTTCTCGTTAACAGAAAAAATGGATGAATTTAACTCAGTGTACTAAAATGGCAACGGTGAAAACTTTTTGGACTCACAGACGAAAATTAAAACATTTGAGCTAAACTGATAAAATGACCCAAACCACAAGAACTAAAATGACATTTAACTCTAAATTATTCCACAATATTGTTTTCGTTCTTCTCATTTTTTTTATCTGCTTGGGTTTCTACCAATAAAAGAAATCATCAGTGATTTTTTGTTGAAATTTCGTGAAAAAGCAAACACGTGATATATAAGACAGAGATTAATTAAGAGAAATTTATCAGATTTCATTAATGATCTCAGGGTTTTCAAATTGCTATTATATAAAGTTGGGTTTTCTCATGAACCATACCCTAAAAAAGATGAGAACTGAAAAGCATTACGCGAACACAAAATTATTAAAAGAAAAAATGAAAAAAATCCTAATTCACTTACTTATTTAATCATGATTCATATTACTTAAAGTTTGTGGTTCTTACATACACATGTTTAGGTTATAAATATAAAAACATCAAACCAAGTTATTAATATATGTAAAAGAGTAAACTTCTGTTTTGCTCCATGTGGTTTGGTCATTTTAATGGTTTTGCTCCAATAGTTTAAAAATAGACATTTTCCTCCCTGATCTTTCGAGTTTGTCCCCAGTTTGCTCCCTAATCTTTCGAGTTTGTCGCCAGTTTCCTCCCTGATGGAGTTAGAGGCTGGGAGCAAAATGAAGATAAGTTAGAAAAATCAGGGAGGAAAATGGTTATTTTTAAACTATTGGAGCAAAACCGTTAAAATGACCAAACCACAGGGAGCAAAACAGAAGTTTACTCTATGTAAAATAACGTATAATATTACATATGTGTAGGTTATATACGTAAACAAAAAATCAAGCTAATTTGTTATTTTTTAGTTTTAGAAAAATGAGATACAATAAAGTATAATATTACATACACATGTGTGGGTTATATACGTAAACAAAAAATCAAGCTAATTTGTTATTTTTTAGTTTTTTTTCTAGCAAAGTGAGAAACAATAACCATTAATTACATTAATTTCATTTTCTTTTATTTATAAATTTTTATTATTAATTACGTTTATTACATTTTCTTTTATTTATAAATTTTTAAGATTGAAAAGATGAATGATTCAATTTTGTTTCTTTATTATCTCATAGTAAGGCGATTCACTATGCGCTTACGACCTTTTTCAATTCACGAACATTGAATATGAAATACCGTGCCTATGGATCGTGAGTGGGCAAAGGTGTGAGCAGAATAACGGACGTGAACCAAAAGGGTGAGGCCAAGCTTACATTTTTAGTCAATGTCTTTAATACATATCACACCTTTATTTTTTATTTTTTAACTTTTTAATATAAATGTTACTTTAATTGATGGCGGATAGAAAATCCGTTACATACCTTCGATCAAGTATAGTTGAATAATTAAAAAGTGCAAAAGATTCTTATATGTCACTGCCACATAGGCCGCGAGGCTTTAACTAACCCATTCTTTCACAACGGTGTAGCAGTTTAACTAAAAACAAAAACAAATAAATAAAATTAAATAAAATGTGTGATTGGTTGGTAAGTAGTGGACCCACCTCTTTTCTCATTCATGTCCGTAATGGTGTTTAGCACCCCCAACCTTGCAGATATAGCATGGGGCGCTACTCCATTAGGCATGATCTTTGAGAAAAAAGTGAGTGAGAGCTCTTCTCACTAGTACAAAAAAGACAAGCTAATATGACGTTTTTACAACCAAATATGACGGTTTAGGAAGCGCCATAAAACATAGCGTCATTTTTTATCATTGACCTTTTAAGACGGTTACATCCGTCATTTTTAATCCTAATAAGGCGGTTATGTGGTGTAGGACAGACCGTCATTTTCAAGCCTAATAAGGCGGTTTTGGTGTAGCTAATAAGACGGTTTTATTGATCTGCCTAATAAGACGGTTGCTGTAGAACATATATTTCACCAGATCCATTAATTTTATTGATTCACCATTTAATTAGATTCAATTCATTTTATTCGGAATCATATAAATACAAGGAATATAACAATGAACCATTTTATAAATATCTAAAATAGCTAAAGCATCCATGTTGACTCATTAGTCTAAAACATTCAATTTAACATAGAAAAAACATCCTATCATTCTGTTTAGCACAAATAAAAACAACCATCCAAAAAACTCCTTGACTTTGTGCAGCCTCCTTTATCCACAACCACAAAGCTCTCAACAGCACTCACTAGCTTGAATTCCTTTGCCACTTATCAAAACACATAGAAAAATGTCTATTAGCTACCATTAAAAATTAAAATCAAGTAAGAACCCCGTTGTTGGAATCAGGAGGATATTGAAATGCATAAGTCATGCCAACTAGAGTCAACGTTGATACAAAGCCCTTTGGCGCTCCTAAGAACCCCTAATAATATATACGATCTATGTTGTCAAAAGCCATTTGGCACGCCTAGGCCCTTGGGTCGAATGAGCGAACATGTCAAAGTTACTTAACCATCCGTGTAATTAACGTTAACTGATAAAATATTGAATATAACAATTGTGTTCCAAGGCTCACTCAAGTGTCAACAAATATTTATAAAAAATGAAAAAGAATTAAATATAAAAAAGTAGCATACTAATATACTGACCACCATTCATCCTTGTCGTCCTCCCAGTCACCAAAACTGAAATAAACGCCTTTAAAGTACACTCTACAAACTCATCAAATTTACTTTGACGAACCATTAAGGTTTTATTTCCCATCTAAAATATAAAGATAGATAGAAATTAGATTACAGTTTAGTATACACTGTAGTTAAACAAACCATTAACCGGCTCAGTAAGTTACCGAAAGGAACATGCTTGGTTGTATTCTTAGAAAATTGTTTATCAGCGAGCTACATTAACCAATAACGAGAGTACGGTACTATTAGTAAACACACACACACATAATTATATACAAATAATGTGTTTACCAATCGATTAAAAGCCTCCTCCTCTTGTAATGCATACGAGTAAATTTGATACTCGATTCTTTCATCTGGAATCGTTTGTTGTTGGTGAGCAGATGTTGTCTCAAACTACATTAGAAAAACAAATTATCTTGTATAAAAGTAATGATATATATTAAAACAACTTGCGGTTTATAAAGTGTACTCATAGAATGGTGAGATGGTTCTACAGTTTGAGGAGAATCTTTGTGTAAACTCTGTATGTTGAAAAAAAATATTAGTATATTAATAAATCATATAAATATACAGTTATTGTTTATATAAATATACCTTTATTGATTTAACAGACCAGTAAATAAAGCATCCTTTTGCATCTTCCAAACAGTCTACTTCAGAAATACATGACTCAGGCAAGAGATGGTTCAATCCGCAACCTTCTTCAACTCTATCTACTTAAACTTTGACAAAACCGTCTATCATCAGACAATTATGCATAATCCTCTCAGTAGTAGGGTAAACACAGCCTGTACCCCTAACTGTCGGAGCACCTTGGCCATCAGGGCATAGAAGTTCACATCTTTGAATAAACTGCAAACGGTAGTTTTTAGTTAATATATTTTTAGAAATAATAAACAAACTTTGACAATATGTTACCAAGATTGCTGGTAGTTCGTTGCACAAACTATCGAACGCACCAGGGCTTTCCCCAACGTGTCTGAGTCTCTACATCCTCGCTCTTCTTTCTCTTTGCTTTTAATTCCAAAAACAAGCATTTCGTAAGACCAATCACATCCGAGAATAAGTGTGTACGTCCCCATGTTGGCATCCCTTCCTGGTTGCCTCTGTAACAACATCCTTACTAGTAGAAGCATAAAGCATACGACATGGAGAATGCTTCACCAAATGTTTGATAGAAAGTAAACTGGAAGTTTAGAAACTAAATGTGTGGCATTGGATTAAAAAAAATAGCTTATAATTCAGCTCTTAACTAAATGGAATCTATGTTACATGGTAACAGTTGACAAAAAAAAGATAATCAAATCCACATAATTCTAGTAAGAAGCCTAACTGTTCCAAATTATATAACTAGTGGTGAATATTATATGCCAAATTGGTATGATCATGTTGAATCATCAGTTATACTCTTAGTCTCTTACAAATGGATCATGTTTCACCCAAAAATAATCCAAGTTTTCATTTGGCAAAACATCAAACACCTGGCATGCACTAAGCGTATGTCATTAAAGAATCTATTTTGCCCAAATAATAGAAAGTTAGTTGCAAAAGTGATGTGAATAATATGTAACTCAATCAAATAATCATGAGTTAGATATTTCAGTTGCTTAAAAATCAATCTAAATTCCTAATTCCATTAAAAATTAAACTTTTTGCCCTCCTAACTGCAAGGTACCAGTAGAGAGTTGAAAAAATGGCCTTAATGTAAACATTATTGATAGTGACATCAACCGATCGAAACATAACAAGTAGTCAAAACCCAGAAATTGACATACCATACTTGATTAAAAAGCAATCCGAGATAACCTTCAGAAAAAAAGACGCACTTACGATTTCTAAATCGACTTGTCGTTTACATCCATCATAGATCTCTAAATCATCTGTGTATTTGACCTCTAAATAGTTTCCATCAACGATCGTCTTCTTCATCATCGATGTGTGATGAAAAGCTTGTAATGGGTTATGGGGTAGAAAAGGTTTTGTTTTAATAAGATATTGTTATTTTTTGTAGAAACCTGGAGTAGGGATGGCAATGGGACGGGTTTAGGTAATCCCAAACCCAAACCCGGTTAGATAAGCTTGTCCCAAACCCGTCGGGTTTCTAGCGGGTAAATACCCATCGGGTATCGGGTATACCCGCGGGTTTCGGGTAAACCCGTTAATTTAAAAAGATTACTCGTTGGGTATACTCATCTCAAAACCCATTGGGTATCTATCAGGTAACTACTAACTGGTTACATATTGTATTGTCATTATAAAAAATATATATCAGATAACTATAATGTATACGGAATAGAATACCTATATGTGTAAAAAAATGGATGTATCATATATATACAAATTTAATAATATAAAAGAAATTATATCGGGTATACAATCGGGTAAACGGGTACACTTTATCGGGTAATTGGGTCGGGTAAACGGGTATATCACTAAATCCCAAACCCGTCCCAAACCCGCGAAAAAAATAAAAACTATTCCCAAACCCATCCCAAACCCGATTAACCGACCCTAAACCGTCCCAAATATGTCGGGTTTCGGGTTTACCCAACAGGTTCGGGTTTGATTGCCATCCCTAACCTGGAGGCACTACAAAATTAGGAGGGAAAAGAAATTTGGTGTAAAGCAAGTTTTAAAATTTGGGGATATGTTTGGGCGGAAGAAATTCAGGGGGTTTGAGTTTTTGTTACTTGGTAGTATTTCATTTCAACTTTTAACAGCTTAAAATATATTTATAAAATAACATGTAGGGTAAAGATCGATACAAATGAGTCATAGATAATAACATGATAAGTGAAACAATATATTTTTGTTTTTATATTTTAGAATTTTTTCCGCATCTACTTTAACATGCAAAGTGAAACAATATATATTTTTTTTATATAGAGTAAAATGCACGGATAGTCCTTGTGGTTTTGAAAAATAACACATATAGTCCCAACTTTTGGAAATTACACCGGTGTTCCCTGTGGTTTGACAATTTGTTACTCGGATAGTCCATGGAGTGGATGACGGTTAGTTTTCTCTGTTAAATGGATGTGAAATGACAAATTTACCCTTCATCTCCCCCCTCTATAAAAACAAAACAACCCCACCCTCACCCTCACCCTCACCCCCACCCCCACCCCAACCACCTCCACCTTTTTGAAGAATGTTCTGCTGGTGTCTTTAGCTATGAATATGGGGTTAATTTGGAGAATGAAGTATGAGGATAAAGAAAACCTAACACCCAGCTAGGGGAATATGCCACCCTAAGTTTGGCGTTTTTTTAATGGCTTTAAGTAGGTTTTGGCGTTTTTTTTTTTTTTTTCATTTTTAGCTTTTATTAATACTTCTGCAAACTACTTTCGTTATAGTTTGGGATTTTTTTGGAATTTTTACTTCATTATGGCATTTCACATGCATTATGACTGTTTGGCGTTTTATTAATATAATGTATTTTTTTATTCTAAGTTGAAAAATACATAACAAACAACAGAAAAATAAAATTAAAAAAATAAAAATAGAAACAATTCATCTTCCAAATCTTCACTGTCATCAGTCTTTTCTTCTTTGAATCATGTTCGCTGGTGGTTTGGCTTAGCCATGCTTGTGTTTTTGTGGCTGTTTGGAAAGACAAAATGACATGAGTTTTTTGTTTGAAGATGTATCTTCAAACAACCCATCAGTGTCATTCGTCTTTTCATGCCATTATAATATTCATCAATATTAAAACACAAAAAATTACATAAGTCTGACACCAACATCTTTTTGTTTATGATTTGTCCACCTCATGCAGCAAAATGTTATTTGAGTCACAACAACTCAGGGAAGAATGCATTCTCCGGAACTTTAGCGTAGAACAATATTTGAATATACAAGAAACGATATTTGCCATTTTTGGCGTTTTACTGAGGAAATAGTGTATCTGAAAGAACCGTCGATTTTTTGGAATCTTTGATGTTTGAGTGTTTTGGCGTTTTCTAAGATGAATGGTATATAGTAGAAAATATGGCGTTTTTGAGTAGGTGTGTTTGATGTTTTGGGGATTTTGGTGTTTGTTAGATGAATGGTGTATAGTAGAAAATATGGCGTTTCAGGTTCTGGGGGGTGTGTTTTTATGTCTGGAATGTTTTTGTTTATATAAGGATGTGTTTTGGTCCGTAATGGCGTTTTATTCTTTAGTATGGCGTTTTGGTATAGAAGTGTAAAGACTTTTTACCCTTAATGAGGCGCGTCCACGTAATAAAATTGATGTTATTTACGAAAACGTCACTGTGTCAATCTAGTCCATAGATTGTTTTAATCGGACGATCCATAAGCGTTCTCACCGTTCTTACACTTTCTACCGTTTTCTCTAAATCCCGACCCTATATATATATATAGAGAGAGAGAGAGAGAGAACAGTTAACATACAAAAGCCCTTATCATACTTCACGTACGCGACAATCGTAACCATCAGATCATGGCTATAATCACGCATGGATCAGTTTGTTTTGTGATAATCACGCATGGGAGCATAAATAATCACGCATGGGAGCATAATCACGCATGGAACATTGATCAAAATGTAATCACGCGTGTTATCTATATTAATCACGCATGTTGTGTTCTTGTCGCGTACGTTAACGAACGTTAAGCCGTGAAGTACATTATACTTTCTCTTTCTATATATATATATATATAAATGAATGTATGCAAATAATTTAAAGAGTAAATTACAAAATAGTCCTTTATGTTTAAACTAGATTGCAGACTATGTCATTTGTCTTCAAAAAGTACAAAAAAACATACCTGATGTTTGCAAACCCTTGCACGTTACGTCCTTTGAACCTAACTCAGTTAATTTTCATGGTTAAATATAACAAAGTGGACCCATATGAGGGCAAATTAGTCTTTTACCCATTACCATATTTATTTATTTACTCAAATAAACAAAGATAAAAATAATAACTTTTAAAAATTATCTTATATATATTATATACATATATGAATAAATTACATCGTTGGTCCTTATGGTTTCTGCCAAATTTCAATGACGGGTACTAATAGTTTTTTGTTGCAAAATCAGGTATTAACGTTCTAATTTGTCACAATGTTGAGTACTAAGGCCAAACCTTAATAACTTTTTTTGTTAAATCTTACTAAAATAACTAAAATTCCCTTTAATAACTAGTGGGTCTATTTTTTAATTAATTATATTTGAGTAATATAATGAAAGTAATTTTTCTGTTTTATTTATAAAATTAAATGGATTTGAAGTTTCTAATTTGTAAACTTTGAGTTTATAATTTATATTAAGTTAAAAATTTTATTTTACAAGCATGTTATTTATAAACTCAAAGTTTATAAATAAGAAACTTCAAAACCATTTAATTTTATAAATAAAACAGAAAATTACTTTAATTATATTAGTCAAATATAATTAATTAAAAATAGACCCACTAGTTATTAAAGGCCATTTTAGTCATATTATTAATATTTAACAAAAAAGTTAAAAAGGTTTGGTCTTAGTACTCAACATTGTGATAAATTAGAACGTTAATACCTGATTTTACAATAAAAAAACTATTAGTATCCGACATTGAAATTTGACAGAAACAATAAGGACCAACGGTGTAATTTTTTCTATATGTATCTAAAACACACACAAACACACATTATCTCTTTCTATTACAACCACCAAACAACACCACCCCCAGCCACCAGCATCTCTTTCAACCTCCACCATCAGCCACCACTACTAATCCACCACCACAACCTGCCACCGCACCATCCACCCCACACGACCTAAAACCCCTAAAAATCCTCTTACCACCACCACCGTCGTAACACCACAACTTTGGAATTTCTGATGTCGATAAGGAAAAGCGCAAAGGCTGCCCTGACATCAATGAATTTGTGTGTTGTTCATATTCAGATCTGATTTTAAACCTGTGTGTAGCTCAATTTGAGAGAATTATATCTGATTCTGATCCGATTTGAGAGATTTAAATCTGAATACTTACTAGATCTTGTAGAGAGAGAGAGAGAGAGAGAGAGAGATACAGTTTGTAAAGAGAGTGGTATAGCGATGGTGATGGTGATTTGATGGCGATGATGGTGTTATGGTGGTGGTGGTGGTGTGATGGTGGTGATTCAATGGAGGTGCTGCATAACCAAATTGTAGAGAGGGAGTTTGGAGAGAGAGAGAGAGAGAGAGAGAGAGAAAGACACCTTGTAGGGAGAGAGAGAGAGTTTGTTAGTTTTATTTACGTTTATTTATTTAATTATATATGGTAAAATGACTAAAATACCCTCATGTGGAGTTTACTTGGTCAGATTTAACCATGAAAACTAACTAAGTTATGGCTAAAGGACAGAACGTGCTAGGGTTTCAAACATCGAGTACGTTTTTTTGTATTGCAGTCTAGTGTAAACATAAATGACGATTTTTGTAATTTACTCTAATTTAAATTAAATTAAAAACATATAATTATGATAACCTTACCTTGTTGAAGATCCATATAATACCGAATGAAGAATATTGTTGTAGGTGAATGATGACCATGAACTATGTTGTTGTGAAAGAATATTAAGCAATGTTTAATATATAAGCTTGTTAATGTTGTTGTGATAGAATATTAAGCAATTTTGAATATATAAGCTTAGCTTGTTACGAAACATTTTGTTTATTTGATAAAGATCCTTATATTTGTAATTTCAAAAGTTTTCTTGTACTAAACTAAGATATATGATATATATGTTTAAATTTCAAAATTTTATCCGATATATTGATACATTGTTATCGCTAACAAACATAATTATTTAGAGATTCAAGTTACTCATTACATGTAATTTAACATATCATATTAATAAACCAATATAGATTACAAATTAGACGAGTTAAAAAAAATGAGAATTAATAAGTAATGATTATTGCAAGTGGTGTGGGGTTGACTCAGAAATTATTTGATTTAGTTTCAAACAAATATATCAAAGGTAAAAAAATCAAAATAAGAATTGATTTAGTTTCAAAAAGATATATCGTAGGTAAAAAAATCAAAAAAGAATTCTTATTTATTAAATGAAAAAAGGTGGTTTTAATTAAAGCCCCATCAAAAAAGGCGCTTGTAATTTGTTAAAAAAGGGATACGTAAAAAGACGGTTAAATTTTTAACCAAAAAAGACGGTTTTTTCTAATACAACATTTCTTTACATTTTATTTAGTTAATTTGGAAAATAAAAATATGAAATATGACGGTGCTCATACAAAGTGCCATAAAAGCATTTTAGGGACCGTCTTTTTTGAACATTTTTGTACTAGTGTCTATCTACGTGGTGCTCACGTAACAGTCACTTTTTAGTGAAATCATACACATAATTTAATTTGTATTCTACTTACATCCCTCCCGTGTATATAGTGACGAGTTTAGATGACAATCATTAAATATTACTTTCATTAGTTAGCATACTAGTATTCCCCCTTCTATACATTATTTTTTTAGTTGCACCTTAAAATTGAATTTTTTAAAAATTTGAGTATAATATTGTTATATTTTAAATAAATAAAAATTAAACACCTAAGTGTAAAACATCATTGTAATTTGGCACCTAGGCATAAAACACCATGTGTAATTTGTAAGTTAGATGTAAAACACTGTGTAATTTAACGTCCATGTGTAAAACACGTGTAATTGGATGCTCGGGTGTAAAACATCATATGTAAATGGGCACCTCAATGTGAAACACCATGTGTTAAATATCAACGTACCAGTTAAGAAAGTTTATATAAAATCATTATTTAAAAAAGAAACATACAACAATATTGTACCTATATAAAAAATAAAAATGCTCGGTATATTTTAAAAAAAAAATATATTAACATAAAAGAGTTATGGGTATTTAGAATATAGAGAAACTTGAAAAAAGTCACAATTGTTTATACTAGTTTTACTCTTCCAGCCCTTGTCATTTTCTTCTATCAATGTCTTTCTCACACTTTTTAGATATAGAACCCCCTTTACCCAAACTCTTCTCTTTCAGTGTGAGAAAGAGAATCTGAGAAGTGTGATCACATGAACTCAACTTATGGCAAAAAAAACAATTTTAAGGTAAGTTTTACAACGTTCGACTCGTATTCTCGTACTGATCAAAAGCGTTAAAACGTCAGTTTGTAATTCGGAAAAAAACTTAACGGAGTTAAGTTTTTTTAACTGGGAACCGGTGGAGGAAATAGTTGAAAGGTGAGACTCTCAGGGGGAATAAAAAATGGTGGGACTGCCAATGGACAATGATGTCTACAGTGGCTATGATGGTGTGCGGGGATGACCTCCGCACAAGGCCCGAGATTTCGATGGGCACGCGATTTAAAACAAAATGCTATATATATATATATATGTTATTTTTTTAATTAGTAAAACACATACCAATTCCAATATAAACCCATTTACAAATCATTTTTATGGTTTAGAATTTACCCCACTTGACATTGTAGGTCCGGCTAGGGGAGGATCTAGTCGCCTAATCCCTGTATACAAACCAACCCGGTTGTGCGGAATCCAACCGAGATAGCAAACCGAGATAGAACACGTAAATAATCAACACACAAGACTCAACGATTAACACCACTTGTATTAATGCGTATGAAAGGTCCGTTACAAGCACAAGGTTTACAAATCAGTTCTGCAAACTCTCTCTAACAGTGTGTGTGTGTGTGTTCTCTGCTCTAAGTGTTCTCTCCTCTGTCTAACTGTCTAGCCTTTTTTAAATGAACACAACACACGGGTATTTATACCCAAAACAGCAGGTCTGGTCGAAGGATCAGACAGACTGATCGAAAGATCATCTGTCGACCAGAAATGGCTCGAATGATCCACATGTACCACGAAGGATGATATCCTTCGTGGTCCATCTGTCGAATGCTTAACTTTCGAGCTCATCATCGAAGGATCCAAGTTATCCTTCGATGACCATCCTTCGACCCAGCCATATTACAAACATTTCTAACTGTTTTGCCAAGTTAAACCGGAGGATGGTTGACTTGGTCAAACTTACATCAAAGACATCGTTTTACATCGTGACCGAATACAGACAAGGTACAGACATAAGTGCACCAACAAACTCCCCCTTGGCTGTAGCTTTGTCTGGCTGTAGCTTTGTCTCGATCTTCATTCTTGTAAGTTCTCGTGTCTTCAAGTCTTTGACTTCTTTTCAAGTCTTCAATGTCGGAGGATCTTCAAAGTCTTCACGTCCTGAAAGCAGAAAGTGTACCAACAAACTCCCCGTTTCATGTAGGAAGTGTGTTGACAAACTCCCCCTTAACATAAGCTCCCCCTTGAGTTATGCTCGTGAAAGTCTTGATCTTTATGAAGTGAGATCCTTGTGGTGTTGATGATGGTCAGCGGCAACTCGATCATCTTCATCATTTGAGTGCCTTCACGTCGTGTCTTCATTCCGAAGCTTGTCATCGACCATGTTCTCCTTGCCTTTAGAATCTGCACATGCAAGAAATCTAAACGCGTAATGAGAACAACCGCTTGGAATATAGTAAACATAAACAAACGACACACGTGTGACCATTGTTTAAACAAACACCGTCCGACAGTTTGAAAGTTTTAACAAATTTTATCAATTTCAAATTTTAACTTTCAACATTTGCAAATTTCGACCGTTTATGAAGATTCAGTCGTTTTCGGTTTTCGTTCAGGTTTCAGGTAACGAAGACTCGAGTTCCAACATCGTACGATCGAAAATAAGATAAAAATAAAATCTTTTTGGCATTTGAATTTTTCAAAAGTAAAGACTGAAAGCAGTAAATAAATATATACAAAGATGCAGAAACTGAAAGCATTAAATAAATATTTACAGACATTCTTTTTGCGAGTTTCGAGGGTAAGAGAATCATATCAGTGTACGGTCATGCCAAAACGCTCTTGTTGTTCAATTAGTTAACATTAAGATAAGCATCCTATAACAATTATCGGTATTGTTGTCCACATAAGCTCAACTTATCAGATGTAATCATGGCGAGGGGATACGTTAAGGTATGATTTATACTTACCGACCGGTGTTCATCCACATCACGACACATTCCCGTATCAAGGTATGCACGAGGGTTCATCTTACCGGTGAGTATACCGATTATCATCTGTTTGACCGTATATGATGTGAGATTCTCACTTATTTTGATTTGAAAACAAGCCCTATGTGATAGAATCACTTATTGATGACGAACTTGATTTTCGGATGCATGAGGGCACAGGAGCAAGTCCGTGAACAGGTCAGTACTTTCGTACAGCAGAGAGACGAACTTGACTCCCGGATAAATGTGATACATTATCACTTATTTTGTTTGGACATGTGATTGTTGATCACTTATTGAGGTCGTATGCAATATGTACACGTATGTATAGTATCATGGAAGATCTAGACTTGCGTCCCCGTTATTTATCGGTAAAAGATACAACCATGATACCCAGATGATAAGCAGCATAAAGAACGAATATCTCAGAACCTCGGCAATCTCTCAAATGAAATTTCGGTACCAAGACCATATGCCAATGAATGGTTCCCACCTGGTCTTCAGTCGATTTAAGTTTATATCACCCTGCACACTTTAAAATGATTGTGAGCCTACCGATACATCTTATATAGAGCTGCTTATCATTTTTCATTTAAGGTTTAAAGAGGTTTAGACAGACCACTGATGTACTATCATTTTCTCTTTTGCTCGCCAGGAAACTCATTTTTGTTTTTCTATTGTTTTTGTGTTTTTGAAATTTTTCGATGTTTTTGGATTTTCAAATTTTGGATTTACTCCCCCTAAAATCAATAAACTAAGACAAATTTAAAACACAAAGGTATGTACAAAAATGATTTTCCGATGTTGGTTTTACTCTTGCTTGACCTTAATGTCGTTTACCAGTAATAAATAGTCAAATCTTGATTTGTCAAATGCTTTGGTAAAAAGGTCGGCACGTTGGTCATCGGTGTGGACGTAAGCAACATCGATTAGCCTTTTCTCAAAGCAATCACGTATGAAGTGATACTTAATTTCGATGTGCTTAGTCTTTGAATGCTGCACAGGATTTTTAGTGATCTGTAAGGCAGAAGAATTATCAACGTAAATAGGAGTAGTTAGGAATTCAAAACCGTAGTCGCGCATTTGTTGTTGGATCCATAGGACTTGGGAGCAACAACTTGAGGCAGCAATGTATTCAGCTTCGCATGTTGATGTAGCGACGCACGTCTGCTTCTTGCACTGCCATGTGACTAGGCGATTTCCCAAAAACTGACATCCAGCCGTTGTGGATTTGCCGTCGATTTTGCATCCGCCAAAATCAGAATCACTGAATGCGATCAAGTCAAAGTTATTATCCCTAGGGTACCATAGACCGGTGTCAGGGTAACCCTTCAAATAACGAAAAATCCTTTTTACAGCTGCAAGATGTGAGGCCTTCGGGTTGACTTGATATCTGGCAAGCAGGCACGTTGGGTACATTATATCTGGTCTTGATGCTGTGAGGTACATAAGAGATCCGATCATCGCGCGGTAGTATGAGGGGCTAGTAGCTTCACCCTTCAAGTCTGGAGTAATTCCGTGATTTTGCGGCAATGGGGTACCGATGGGCGTTGCATCAGACATCTGGAACTGGCTCAAGATGTCACCAACATATTTAGTCTGATGGATGAATATCCCAGACTCAGTTTGTTGTACTTGTAGGCCCAAAAAGAAAGTCATTTCCCCCATAGCACTCATCTCGAATTTATCCTGCATAATGCGCTCGAAATTCCTACACAAAACATCATTAGTAGAACCAAAAATAATATCATCAACGTATACCTGTACCAGAAGAAGATCTCCATCTTGTTCTTTGATGAAAAGAGTACAATCGATAAGACCTCTGCGAAATCCATTCTCCAGCAGATAATTAGATAAGGTTGCGTACCAAGCTCGCGGTGCTTGATGTAGACCATAGAGAGCTTTGTTGAGCAACCAAACCCGATCGGGATGGATAGGATCTTCAAAACCTGGAGGCTGTTCGACGTACACCTCTTCTTCCACCACACCATGTAAGAATGCACTTTTCACGTCCATCTGGTATACCTTGAAACCTTTGAATGAGGCATAAGCCAGAAAAATCCGAATTGCTTCTAGACGTGCAACAGGTGCATACACTTCGTTGTAGTCGATCCCTTCAATCTGACGAAAACCTTGAACGACTAGCCTTGCTTTGTTTCGAATAACGACTCCACGGTCATCCTTTTTGCATTTAAACACCCAACGGGTACCAATCTTCTTGTAACCAGCAGGTTTCTCTACGAGTTTCCAGACACCAAGCTTCTGGAATTGTTGCAGTTCTTCCTGCATTGCTTCAACCCAAGAGTTATATTTCAAAGCTTCTTTCCAAGTTCTTGGCTCTTCCTGTGAGACATAACACGCGAAAGACCAATCATTTTGTTGACCAGATTCTCGGATAGTTGCATACAAGCCTGCATTGTTGTTGTTTCGCAACATGTTTCTTGTTTGAACGCCACTCTGTACATTTCCGATGATGTTTTGTTGAGGATGGGTATTGTGAATCCTTGTTTCTGGATTATCTTGAACTGGAATATTTGTACCCAGATTGTTGAGATTGAGATCAACAATCAATTCAAGGCCCGGAATTGACGAAGAGGATGATGCAGTAGCTTCAGCTATTCTAGGGACATCCACTGGAGGTGTACCCTCTGAAGTACCATGTACTGCTGTTGTTGGAGCCTCTTGATCTGCATCTAGAAATTCATCATCCTCTGAAGATTCGTTCAATTCGGTAGCATCGTGAAAATCCTCATTGTCGAGAGCATTATTGTTCACTGAAGAAGGTTCTTGATTGACAATAATTGGACGAACCAACGGTGAATCTGTTGCATTGTCACTCTCGAAAAACATCTTTGCCGCATCATTTTCTTCAACGGCTTCAACATTGATCGAATTGAAAAAGTCATCGTACTCAAACATCCAAGGCTGACCAGGACATTTGACTGGTAAAGTGTGCCTTTGTACTCTGACTTCAGACCATTCCTCGACCCTTTTAGTCTCTAGATTCCAGACTCTTAAGTTCGGGGTGGAATACCCAAGAAAGTATCCATCAATTGCTCTTGCCCCAAACTTTCCATTAGGATCGATTATTGTGCACGGTGCTCCAAACGGTTCAAGATATGACAAATCTGGTTTCCGTTTGTTAATAAGCTCAAAGCAGGTCTTGTTGTGCCTTTTGACTGTGAGGACTCGGTTCAACGTGTAGCATGCAGAGGCCACAGCTTCAGTCCAGAATGGAATCGGCAATTGTGACTCTACCAACATAGTCCTAGCAGTCTCGATCAATGTGCGGTTCTTACGTTCAGCGACGCCATTCTGTTGAGGAGTATAAGCTGCACTAAATTCGTGAAGAATACCTTTTGAAGTGCAAAACTCCGCCATGGCATGATTTTTAAATTCAGTACCATTGTCGCTACGTATTCGCCTAACCTTCAAGTTATATAGATTCTCAATCTGAATGATCAAGTTTTTGATAATACCGAAGGTTTCGCTCTTATGTGCCATGAACGCCACCCAAGAAAATCTTGAATAATCATCAGTTATCACGAGGCAATATTGATCATTCCTAATGCTTTTGTGCTTGACAGGACCGAACAAATCCATGTGCAAACGTTCAAGAGGAACAGCCACCGTGTTGATTTTCTTTGTAGGGTGTCGCTTCTTCGTTTGTTTTCCTTTCTGGCACGAGACACAGACGTCTTGAAGATGAAAGTTTTTAAGAGGAACACCATTCACCAATTCATTTGACACCAAATGATTCATTTTTCGTAAGTGAATGTGACCCATTCGTCTGTGCCAAGAGATTGTGTCTTTTTCTGTGGCTTTGGAAACGAAACAAGTTGCTTGTGCAGACGTTGTGATAGCTTGGCTCATATCAAGGACATACAAATCATTTATCCTTGGACCCGACAAGAGAATCCATTCTTTTGGAATTTTGAAGCCGGGTTTCAGTACATAACATCCATTTGCATCAAAGTGTACTGAGAACTGCTTATCACAAATTTGAGAAACACTAAGAAGATTGTGATCAAGTTGTTGTACGAAGTTGATCTTATCAAAACTAACAACCCCGTTGGAAATCATTCCTTCACCCGTAATATATCCGCATTTATCTCCAGCAAAAGCAACATAACCTCCTCTAATAGATTTGACGTCGTAGAGAAGCTTCATGTCGCCTGTCATGTGCCTGGATGCCCCACTATCAACAATCCAATGACTACTGACAGTTCCTCCTGGAACACCCTGCACATGAACTCACATAATTAGTTGGAGATGGGGACCCAAGCCATTGTGGTCTTGGGTCTTCCATTTTCATCAACAACAATAACTTCTATTCTTTGATGATTTGAAAATTGTGATGGTCCCCCTGATTCTTTAACCGTTTTTGGTTTCCAGGTCTGTTTTGTTATACCAGTGTTATTCTTTAAAATTTTAACTTCATGGTTGTCAGAAGTTTTTGAATTTTCTGGTTTGACAGAAACAGATGGTTTGTTAACCACATCAGTTTTAATTGCTTTTTCAATTTTCTTGACCTGTTGGCGTTTCTGTTTCTTTTCCCTTTCTTTTACAAGGCGGGGATCTTGTTTTGATGAAACAGATCGCTTGCGGTCAATGTGGTCACGGGGAACATCAACTATGCCTTTTTGTTTATGAAGATACGGGCAATTTCGAACAATATGCCCGATTGTTCCACATTCAAAACATGATCTTCGTTCAACAAACCCCGAAGTATCATGTGGTCGTCTTGCCGATGATGAACTTTGTGATCCCGAGGTACTAGGTTTTGAACAACTTGGTTCATGCCTTTTCATCACAGTTGCTTTCTTGACAAAATCTAAATTAGATTGATTTTCAAACTTTGCAATTTTGTCCGTTCCCTTAGATTTCACAAAGTTCACATTCTTTTTCTTCTTCTGATTCGGCTTCTTTTGGCTTTGAGTCGGTGCTTTACCTTTAGGTTTGGTATGATTTTGCTGTTTTTGCACTGTTGGTAATCTCTGATTTCCATATTGTTTTCGAACTTCAGCCTTTGGAATAGGAGGACACTGTGTCACTGTAACATGTGATCCTGCCTTTCCCAAAAACTTACTTGTTGAATTTTCAAAGACTTTACTGATTAATGATTGATTAACATTCTTAATAGGAAAATCTTTGTCTGAGTAAATTTTATTATCACCAACAAGAGTGTACAGCAAATCCACACTCTCCGACTCTTTTGCTGATGTGGACTCGGTTGGAACAGTCTTAGCAGGTTTTGTGGGAGGATCACATAGGATATGATTCTCAAGAGGTATGTCCTCTTCTTTGATTACTGCATCAGACTTTTCCGAATCAGTATCATCAGACTCATCATCAGAAGAATCAGTATCCTCAAACACAACTGGAGGATCCTGATTCTGTTCAGCAGTTACAAATGTATCTGCTGACACATCTGAATCTGACGATACTTCTTTCTTGTACCCGAGTCCTGTTGCAAATTCCTCAACGTCCAAAGGAACAGATGGCTCAAAGTGAGTCCTATATTCCTCATCAGGCAATCCATCAAAATTGTTTCTCACGGGTGGTGGACATTTCTTGTAACCTATGCATGTGACATCCCGTTTCTCTTTCTGAACATCAATGATGTGATCCAACACATAGCTAGAGCTCAAATAACTATCTAACTTGAGTCGGATCGCCTCACTTTCTGTTTTAACACAAGCCATTTCCTTTTGCATTTTTGTCTTTCTTTAACGTTTCAATCATTGACTTAAATTCCTTTTGTCAGCTCTGTTTTATCTTTCTTTAACGTTTCAATCATTGACTTAAATTCCTTTTCATGGTTTTCATAAAACATGTTGGCTTCTGTGCACTTGGAAAGATCAACGGTTAACTTCTGGTTGTGAATGAATGTCACATCATATTTCTCTTGCAAAGCCTCGTGTTTGCTTTGCAATTCACACCACTTATCATTTAAAGAAACATGTTTGTCTTGCAAGTCAAACAAACTAGCTTGTAAAACATCATGTTTGCCTTGCAACTCAGACATGTTTGCCTCTAAATCAGCACATTTAACACGCAAACTATCACAGTTATTACAGCTAACAGAAGTGGGTTCATCTACACATACCTGACTTGATGAACTGTCGACATTCGCCATAAAGGCTGAATGGAGAGAAGACAAAGAATAAGCAGCTTGATCCACCAAAATAGATCTTCTTTGAATTCCTGCTGTAGCTTCTTCCAATAGCTCATCAATATTCGCATCGACTGACGCACTTGATGTGTCATCTTCCTGATCATTCCCTGAACTCGAGGACTCTTCATCTGAACTTCCACTGTAACCGGAGCTGTCTTCATCTTCAGAAGATTCAACACCATTGGTGGAAGATTCTCCACCACTGGTGTGTTTAAGATCCTTGACAATTTCAGCAAAACACGCTGTTCCATCTGGAGCATCATTATTCAGCTGAATTGACCAATTACAACCTTCATCTACTTGAACCACAAGTGCCTGGTTGGCATTTGATGATCCTGGTTGATTCTGGTTGTTGACAGGCACCAGTGTGCGATCATTGTTCCTCGCTTGGTTCTGATTAGCCCTGTTTCCTTGACCTCTGAAGGGATTCTGGTTCCCATGTTGAGATGGCCTTGTACATTCCCTTTTAAAATGACCACGTTCACCACAATTGAAGCACTTTACAGCTTGCTTGTCGAACCCATACTTGGTGTCTTTCTTGCTTTCCAAGCTGGTTCGGCCCGTTCTTTCCATGAAATCCTTTGCTCGCCTAACAGCACTGGCAAAGGCCCACTTGATGTCCATCATCTCCATCTCCTCTTTATCAATCTGCTGATAGTCTTCTTGTGTCAGATTAATATTACCAATCTGACCCTCCACTAATCCACAGTATGCGCTCACCACAGTGTTTAGCAGCTCCATATGTTCCTTTGCTACTTCCACACTGACTTTAGAAAAGCTTGAGGTGTCGAGCCGTACTGTATTTGGCTTTGATTGTTGACCAGTAGATGATGTGCTTCCATAACACGCTTGCTGTTGAGGAGGAAGTGGATTCCCGAACATATCAGTTGCTCTGATTTGCTGTTGCTGTTGTGGTGCTGGTTGAGGAGCTGGATTAAGCGGATTTCCAAACATGTCTGTTGTTGGAGGAGGAGTGCCATACAAGCTCGTGCTAGACACAAATGCTGTTTGAATTGGAGCGTGTGAAGATGGTTTTGTAGAAGTGCTAGAAGTTCCATAATAAATCTCAGGATTTTGTGTTACTGGAACTCTTTTTGCCTTGAGAGTTTCTTCCTGATTCTTGTTTTCCAGGAGTTGAGCAAAATCACTGAAGCTTGTTGTATCCAAAGTGCCATTGTACCTCATGATTTCTAAGAAATTATTCCATTGAGGTGGCAGTGCATCTGCAAACTTCTTCACTATCTCTGCTGAAGTCGTTACCACCCCAGTATTTGCCAATTCAGTTAGCAAATGAGTAAATCGACTTGTCAAATCTCCTAGAGATTCATTCTGCATACAAATAAAACCATCAAACTCTTTCTTCAGCAGTTCTTTTCTCAATTGACGTGTCGCTTCATTTCCTACGCCCCTTGTCTTCAATGCGTCCCACAACCTCTTTGTCGTCTTGTAACTGACAAATTGATGATATATATCTTTACTTAAAGCCTGAGTGAGAATGGCGTATGCCTTCTTTTCCAGATCATAGACCTTCTTCTGATCTTCCGTAAGATCTGCAAACGTGGCAGCAGATGATGCGGCAACCTCTATTGTTTGATCGAAATCTGTAATGAACCGCAACCACAATTCTGTATTTTGACCAAGAACGTATGTATGAAATCTACCAAACCATCCCGGATATTCACTTAAGTGCATCAACTTTGGAGGCCTATTCAAACTTCCTGTTTCACTTTCGCTTAGCAAAATGCTTTGAACACTTGGAGCTTGATTTGATACAAATGCCCATTGACCGGTAGATGTAGCATTAGCTTGCGAACCCGAATCCGGAGCTGGAGTACCAAAATACATCTCTGCATTTACCGGAACACCCCACATCGAATTCATTTTTGATCAGCCGAATGATACCTGTTCGAAAGACTTGAACAACACAAACTGTTAAACACAAACTGTTAAACACAAACTGACTAAGGATCGAAAGATCAACACCTGTTCGAAAGATCAACAGGGTTCGAAAGATCACTGTTGAGTTTCGAACAATGTTTTCGAAAGATTCTCCAACGAAGGATCCTTATCCTTCGAAAACGTACTGTAGACCAAAAGATGAATGTTTCGAAAATATTCCTTGGAACGAAAGATAAGTCTCACACTTCGAAGGATGCTCGAAGGATGACTATCTGTCGAACCTCCTTTGGTCGAAAGATGATTTTTCGACTTCGAAGGATATCCTTCGATCTTACTGACACGGTTGACAAATGTGACAGGTTGGTGAAAAGTTGACGGGTTGGTGAAAGCTTTCGGCAGAAAGTATGTTCAGACCATATCTTCTGAACATGCAGGTTTCACCAAACAGGTAATGTCTAATATTTTAATCAAAATACAACTTCCAACACACAAACACTTAGAAATTTAAAATTTTTAAGATCAAATGTGTAATATTATGATGAACACTATGAAGATAGCAAGAACACTTATAAATTTTCGGTGAAATTTAAACTTCCGCACACAAGACTTTGCTAAAATGTTTAATGAAAACCAAAAACTAACATGAGAACATGATGAACAACACGGTTTTCAACAAAACACCAAGCAAACATACAAGCTTAAACCCGATTTTAACAAGTTTTTCCAGAAAAATATAAACTTCAAACACCCGGAAAACACCCGAAAACACTCGGTTTTAACAAGGAGAAGAGCCAAGGCTCTGATACCACTTGTAGGTCCGGCTAGGGGAGGATCTAGTCGCCTAATCCCTGTATACAAACCAACCCGGTTGTGCGGAATCCAACCGAGATAGCAAACCGAGATAGAACACGTAAATAATCAACACACAAGACTCAACGATTAACACCACTTGTATTAATGCGTATGAAAGGTCCGTTACAAGCACAAGGTTTACAAATCAGTTCTGCAAACTCTCTCTAACAGTGTGTGTGTGTGTGTTCTCTGCTCTAAGTGTTCTCTCCTCTGTCTAACTGTCTAGCCTTTTTTAAATGAACACAACACACGGGTATTTATACCCAAAACAGCAGGTCTGGTCGAAGGATCAGACAGACTGATCGAAAGATCATCTGTCGACCAGAAATGGCTCGAATGATCCACATGTACCACGAAGGATGATATCCTTCGTGGTCCATCTGTCGAATGTTTAACTTTCGAGCTCATCATCGAAGGATCTAAGTTATCCTTCGATGACCATCCTTCGACCCAGCCATATTACAAACATTTCTAACTGTTTTGCCAAGTTAAACCGGAGGATGGTTGACTTGGTCAAACTTACATCAAAGACATCGTTTTACATCGTGACCGAATACAGACAAGGTACAGACATAAGTGCACCAACAGACATTAGGTTTACTGAGCCCAATACTAATTTGAATTTTTTTAAATAATAATAAAACATTACGGAATGACACATTTTTTCGAGCGAACAAGGTACGTGAATTCTCAGAGACGCCTCTGGACGTCTAGTAGAGATTATCAGAAGCCAGTATCCCTTTGGAAAATTACACCATAAACTATAACATTTCTTTATCTTTAACTGAGTAAGAAATTGCTATCAGGCAAATGATAAAAATTAGGGTTATTTAATTGCAATATCTCATTATATAAAGCTGTGTGAATACTAATGTATAGCTTGAATAATACTATTTAATGGCCTATTCCATATTCAATATCATCATCATATTGTAATATATTTTTAAAATGACAATTTAATGAAATTTGTTAGACTGGAAGAGAAAATAAATATCACCACATAATAGTAAGGTATTACATGGCCAATTTATTACACTACTACGTGGGTAGACTTCTTGGAGATGATCTTATAAATTGAGTGCTCCATCTCATATTGTTCACTACCATTTTTAAGAGAGCATTTTACAATCTCTCTCGCTCACAAGGTGTTTGTCTCCAAATATTTCAACAAAAAAACTAACATCAAAATCATATCAAAACACTCTTTATTCTTCTCATATTTTAAGTTCACAGAAATGGTTGTCTCATTCACCATTTCAAAGAAGGGAAAGAGATACAGGCCTCAGCCAAAATCGGTTGAAGAGCATGACACCGACGAACAACGCCAAGATTTGAATAGTGATGGAGCACCTTCAACCCAAGCTCAGAACCAAAACCAGAACCAGGTTTGTTTTCTGATTATATATTTATATGTTTTTTGCTCATCTTTTTTATTTTTAGTTTTGTCTTTATTAGGCACACCAGTGATTCATCAATCTTCTGTTTAATCAGCATATTAACAATGCATCCTATAATCTATAATTTGTTGTATAATCTTTTTTATTTATATAGTTTTGTGTATCTATGGGAGGGAATTAAATAAGTTATTATTATATGTATTCATGATATCTACCAAGGATATAAGCCTTGCAGGTTTGATGAACACTTCTAATTTTAGTGACTTTAGTAGTAATGTTAGTATAAAAATAAGCCTGCAAAAGATGTAACCAATTTGGAATTTTCGCATACTATTTGTTCTTGGTGTTAATTATTGATTATCCTATGGGAACAAGATAAAAATCTTCAGGACTATTTTACCTTTTTTATGCATTATAAACTAGTTTGTGATAAAATACTTGCAATTATTGCATATTTACCATATGCAAAGTGATATTGTATATAAAAATCACACTAGAACTACATCTGGGTTTTCTCTAAACATTTGTTAAAACGTATCTAGCGTTTTATCGCTTTTGTTTCGCGTCAATATAACATCTATAAAAATTGCAGTACAAATTGTTTATTAAAATATTAATTTATTTAGTAACGAAAATGTAAATTTTCACATTTATATATGAATGGTCAAACAAAAATAGCGAAAATAAGGCTTTTTCTTTATAAAGAGATGGTCATTAACATCGTGACACGACAAGTAAATGCGTTTACATCTTTCTTCGAGAATTCTAGTCAACATATGACGTTACATCCGTATTTGTTGGCTTTTACAATTGCTAAAAAACAAGTTAATTTTTTTTTACATTAATATTCTCCGGAGTATGAACAAGCATATTAATCCACCTGTGAAGGTAGTAACCGTTGGTGATGGTCCATAGGGAAACCGGACATGGTAAAGACATCATCGACAGAGTTTTATAAAACCACAGTTTTTTTTCTATGGCCGGGTAATTTTTCGGCATTCCCACATTATTTAGATGGTAGTTTTCTATTTTTTTGGAATTTTAATTTATCATTTGGTAAAAGTTATTATTCTAGTAGTGTTGTAACTTAAATAGTAATATATGGAAGAAGTGGGCTTTTTAGGCCCAACCCTGGTCCGGCCTAGATTTGTGCACCTCGGACCTACAAAGATTATAAGTCATACGGGAGACTGGTGGAGGAAAAATAGGCGAAAGAATATTCAAAAGTGGGACTGCCAATAGGCAATGACGTCTACTAAGGATTATTACAGGCCAATTTTCCATTAAAAAAAGGTTATAAGTCCATGTTGGTTATTCATGATTAAAAACTAAAAAGGTCATGTTGGTATTGTGTACCATATTTCACAAGATATAATAAAAATGCAGTCACAACATCATTTCATGACTGAATAGTTAACATCCCTTCTTTTGCAGGGTAATCCTACCATGCATACTTCATCTGCCAAGGCCAAATCACTTGCTTTATTCAAATCAACACTTGAACAATTGGAAGGTGATGTAACTTTTTTTATTGTTAAAATGATATGAGGAACTCTTTGTGTTTAATATCTCTTCTACCTTGCAGCACTTGGACCGTCATTCTCATTGAATCTGTTTGAGGATGGCTTCACATTTGGAGATACGGAGGAGGTAAGAAATGTAATCAATATGCAGCCTCTTGTTTACGGATGATTGCGTTATATTTTAATTTTAAGTTCATATATATATATTCATCAACGAAGTTATAATGGGTGTTGGTAAAATTTTGCAGATCTTTCATGATGTTCCAGAGAACTTAAATCCATATAACCGTAGAACAGACTCGATTTTAACTGTTAGTACTCTTCATTACAAGTTTAATCGCTTAATCTTCATAGTAAAACTTTTAGAAGTTTAATATTTCTATGTTGCAACTGGATTTTCATCAACTAGGTTAAACTTTATGTACTTTTGTTACTTTGTAACAGGATATCCAGTGTGGGCGCATACCCACTGGCGTTTTACAAGACATGCCGTTACAGTACGTGAATGGAACTGTTCTTTGTGAGGTGAGTTAATTCTCTTTGCAACACATGCCAAAAATAATAGAAATTATATCAAATGTTATAAATAACATATTGCATGAGTTTGAACAAGAGGAACAGTGACTCTTAATTCTTCACTAAAAGTAGTAGATCAGTCAGAACCTTTCAAGTCTTTTCCTCCTAGCAAGAAGAGCGAAAATCCATCAGTTTGACACGACACATATTCGTGTGCATTATAGATCTATGGGATCTTGTGACACAGTCATTTTAGTCACATAGGTTTTAGAATATATGGACACAATTGTTTAGTCACATAGGGTTTAGTTTATACGGACTGAATTATTTAACTGTCACAAAAGTGTCCTAAAATGCGGCATAATTGTAGTGTATCATAGAAACTTTATAATCTTTTTCTTACACACAAGACACACAGTGTAGTACTAGAAATAATATACAAATGAAAAGCACATTTTTTGTTAGTAATTCGCTTATAGTCTAGATTGCAGACTGACCCAACTATGCATACAAAACTAGCTAGACACTAAATTAAGAAGGCAATAGACAACTTTTCTGTGAAGCCCTTTTGATCAAATGAGATTTCAGAAAGAGTTAACATTTGATTTTCGTGCAGGTCCGGGACTACCGTGTTTTTATAGAGTTCCCTATCGTTGATACAATCCCCTTGAAAATGGGGTTGGATAATGTCATTGAGGACATGGCATCAATGTCTCAAGAATTTTCCTATAGTGATATGTTGGTAAGCAGATGATGCTGGTGACTAATCCTCCAAGGGATCAGTTATTCTTTCTATCAAACTACATACAATATGTAGTGTTTATGTTGGTGATTATATGACTTTTTTTTTCAGAAATTTGAATCAAAAGTTCTCTATCATTTGTATCCTCACCTTAACTTGGATCCAAGCCCAACTCTGGAGTTTGACAGCGATGAAACTATTCCTAAGGTAAAAAGAATAGATGATGAATATTTCTAACTATTTCGGTCCATGTCTTCCGATTGCTAAATTTTGTAACTCCGTTAACTTGCAGATTGATTTGGGAATTGGCCAGGGAACAAAGAGGCACAGGACCGGTGCGATGACTGACGTTAGTTCTCTCCTAGACCGTTTCTACAATATTGAAACAGTGACTAGGAGGTGAGTGAAAATGAAACCTATCTATCCAAAAAAGTACTATTGTTGTTGTTATGTGATTGTAAATGAACTTATGCCAAACTTTTTATTCTGGTTTAGGCATGCGGTTGCTCAAAGAAAGCCTGTGGAGGCCGGCCCTAGTTTTACCACGTCAGGATTTTCAACGAATCTGATAAGTAGCCGCCTGAATGAAGTGGAAAGGGATGACTGGTGAAGCTAGTTTTTTTTGTTTATATATGGATTTCTAGTCTTTTCTTTATTCATGTTTTTAGGAAAGAATCAAACTTGAGTAGCTGTGTCTGTGTTCATATTTGAGGTCTTGAGTTCTAGCTATCTTGGAAGATTGGCTTGTTTATGAATGGTATAACATGCTTTTATAGTAGAATAGATATGTTTTTATAGGTTTTTTTTGGTGTGTTTATGGATCCAGATTGCAGCCACATTATAATAATGGGTGTTTGCAGTTGGTTAATGTGTTGTTAACATTAATTCTATTTGCAGCTAACCTTTATTTTATTTTTTTAAGTTTTAACAACAAAAAGATTAAACTGAATAGGGTAGATAGTCATATGTAACCACCAAACCAACCGAAACTAGAACCAAATGCGTAATATTACTGAATTACATGGGTATATGGGTCTGCAAGCCAATGACACAAATGGAGATTTACTATCTTGCACCTGTTATTGATCCAAATGTTTAAACAAGGTTGTCAAAATTGAGATCTTTCATCTCCATAAGATTCTACTCAGATCATGTCTTAGATGATCTGGTTTTAGGATTTTGTTCTACCTTAACGAAGTTTGTCGATACGTGTGGGTCATTTTTTATTTTCTTAATTCAGAATATTGGATCATCCTATGCAAGATCTTATACATAATCAACATATTTGCAGTTGAACAATATTATAAATTAAAATCATAAAATCTTAAGATCGGTTTGTTAACAACCTCGTATTTAAATTTTATATCAAATCCGAATTTTAGTTTTTGACTTAGTACTATAGTTCCATAAAGCTATTTAACCAATTTATCAAGTATATAAAAAACTTTAACAATTTAGATCTATTTTACATGGCTTTAAATAATCCAAAGGAATCATAATTAACTACTGCAGCTGAAACTAATAGTTGTTAGTTTGAAATGGAACATAAACTTCATTGAAAGGATCAATAGATTGAGCGTTCTGTCTCTCCCCTCTGCACTAGCGATTCTTTCGGTTCCAGAAAACATCTTCCCCAACAACACTCGCTTATAAAGTGTTTGTCAACATTCCTTACATTAACACAACAAGCCATTTTTTTCCTCTTTTACCTTTTGAGTTCAAAGTAATGGATGTCGACTCAACCGTTTAGATAAACCAAAACCAGAAGAAGTTGACACCAATGAAAAAGATCAAGATTTCCGTGGTGGTAATGTAACTTCGACTTAGACCTTGTTTCTGCATTACCAAGAATATGTGAATAATGTTTTATTATTAGAAAGCAACACAATGTTTCTTTTCATACGACCTACTTGGGGCATATTCGAATTTGAAGCAATTGGATAAAAGAAGTAATGGACTACAAAACAACCCAACTTCAACTTAAAACGCGTAAATATAACTTTTGATCCATCTGGAGTTGGAACCCGTAAAACTTGGACCATTTGTTAAGGATCTTGTGGCAAAAAAAAAACTGTCTTTCTCAATGATGTTCAGTTCAGGTCTTATATAGCTCAAAATAACCCAATAGATCCCAGTCTCACTGAAGATAAACCGAGTAAATCAACGCCCTCTGTAAGGTTAGGATGCTGATCATTGCACGTTCGTCAAATGTCCTACAAGGTAACTAGTTGTGCTTGTGCCCATTTGTGGTTTGCCTATATATATATACCAGGCACTGCAGATTCTTAATTAATGTTTTATCACAGGTAAGAAGATAAACAGCTAATAAAAAAGGATCGAATCCAAGTGGAACTTAAGAAGAATCTTGCCGAAGAGGCGGTGGAATTGAAAACATGTTACGGACATTTTGTGCCGACTAACTGACTTCAAACCAAGATTAGAACTGATAATCACATGCAAAATGATAAATGCAATTAAGAAAGAGGAAACGGAATGTAGTTCAGAAAAAAGTTCACTTGTAATTGTACTAACAGTTAGCCCGCATTAATGTTAACGAGAATATAGCAACGTTGTTTTATGTTTCTGACTCATTTTGTTTTCATGAATATGGTGATGGTGGGGTGTTGGGATAAAGCTTGGATGTTGCTTGAAAGAAGAAAAACCACTGAACAGCAACCGCGTCCCATATTGAAATCGAACCTAGATGGTGAACAACATGGGCGAAGCTTTTAAGGGGCGGGAGGGGGCGGCCGACCCCCCGAACTTTTCGCTCAGTAGTGGAGAGTATGTAGTTTTCGTATAGAAATCTTTGGATATATACGTTTTCGACCCCCCAGTTTTATAGAAAATTTTAGGTCTGGTGTCTGATATCTCAAGCTTCACCACTGGTGAAAGGTTGTGATTGTTGTGGAAAGGATGCAGATGGTTTTGGGGATTTACGGTGAATCCCCATACATGGGGAATCACTGTAGCTACCGCAAATCTCATCTCCATTTTCAAGATTCTAGTGTAGAACATAAATGTGAGAAAACTTCATTTTTTCCTAATAACTTAGAGATAGGGGTAAATGCAGATGTTGATGGGAATGCTCTTACAGTTCTAAGTGCAAAGTGCGCCATCAAAGCGCCATATTGTGCCTCATCGCCCACGCCACGCGCGCGCGTGTGCGAGTGCGAGTTAGGGTGCTCCGCACCCTTCGCGAGTACACTTAGTGTGTGCTTCCATGAAACAATAAGGATGGAGAGTTCCCACTTAAATACCCTTTTAAGTTTCATCTCTCCTCTCCTCCTATGTGGGACAAGATCCCACTTTCCCACTTTTTTCAGTATTCAAGTTTCAAAGGGTGTGTCTATTGGCACACCAAACCCTAGCAAAAATTAGGGTTTATATACGCAGCGTAAAGGTCAATACGCAGCGTATAGGGTTAACCATATACGCTGCGTATTGACCTATACGCTGCGTAGATAGACCATAGGTCTCAGTGCCTGCTAACCAATCATTGCACAGAAAACAAGGTGTGTCTACGAGGCGTATAGGTCAATACGCAGCGTATATGGTTAACTCTATACGCTGCGTATATAAAACATCTGAAACTTTGGTGTCATTTTGGTAGGTTTGAAGCATCAAATTTTTACCAGGTTTATATACGCTGCGTATAGGCCAATACGCAGCGTATATTACCTTCCAGAATTTTTTTCAACATTCGGCCTACTTGTGGTATAAATTCTCACCCGGTTACAACGTTAAGTCGCTTAAAATATATAACGATTTAAAAATATATAATGTTTTTTTATTATTTAGTCGACGTTGTCGTTAATTTATTTAGTCGATGTCGTCGAAAAGCGTATAATGTTAAAATTTTGAAAAGCGTATATACAGATAACTTTAAAATATTATAGCTTAAATAAGTGGAAATACCCGGGTACTGTTCGAATATGTTAAACTGTTTACAGCAAAAGTTTTATATGTACACCAAAAGTTTGATATATACAAGAAAAGTTTGTGCATACATAACAAAATGATAAAATACTATGGTTGCTGATCGTGCTCCTGCTGCTACTGATGCTGATCCCAATCCGCATCCGTAATGAAGGGTCGTGGAGGTAACCCGTCATGCTGTTGACGCTGCTGCAGCTCCGCAGCCACCCACTCCAACAGATAGTTGTTCCTTTCAGCGAGTCGAAGTAGCCGCTGTTGTGATTGGTCAGGACCGGGCCAAACATGGCGTGGGAACTGAGGCACCCCGGGTGGTCCACGCGGATGTGGTAGCTCCGGAATGACGACGGCCGGCTCATGCGGCGACGGCACCTCTGGATCGGCCGGGGGAAATACCGGAGGGAACTATGTCGGCAGCTGTGTAAGCTGGTATTGCGTGCCGTCCAGCTTCTTAAACCGCTTCCCGTCTGGGAAGTCTTTTGTAACGTGCATTCCGGATAAAACGTTCTTCCCCATCCGCTTCGGCTGTGCCGCCGGGCCTACATGAGCGCGGTCAATCTCCGGATGATAGCCCAACGAAAGGGCTATCCTAGTCACGTAGGCGCCGCCGAATAACTGTCCTAGCTCCTGTCGATGATGCGCGGAGACGAAGTACTGCGCCAACCCGTAGGCGAGAGCGCACGGCCTCTTGTATAAGAGGCAATATAAGAAAAATAAATCACCACTGGTGCACCACTCCCGGCTTTTGTTTCGAGCAGTGATCGAAGTGGAAATCATTTTGTGCAAATACCTGCACAAAAGGAAACCAGTCAGTAAATAATAATCAGACGACATCGACTAAGATCGTCGTTAAATTATATTTTTTTTTTATTATTTAGTCTACGTCGTCCGTAAGGCGCGTACGGGCCTAACGAGCGTCGAAACTAAGTTTGTCGTTAAAATATATTTTTTATTATTTAGTCGAAGTCGAACCGTAAGGCGCGTAGGTCTCTAACGAGCGTCGAAACTAAGTTCGTCGTTTTATAGTCGAAGTCGAACCGTAAGGCGCGTAGGTCCCTAACGAGCGTCGAAACTAAGTTCGTCGTTAAAATATAAAACGACGAACTTAGTTTCGACGCTCGTTAGAGACCTACGCGCCTTACGGTTCGACTTCGACTAAATAATAAAAAAATATAAATTTTAACGACGAACTTAGTTTCAACGCTCGTTAGGACCGTACGCGCCTTACGAGCGTCAAAACTAAGATCGTCGTTAAATTATAATTCTTCTATTATTTAGTCCATGTCGAATCGTAAGTCGCGTAGGTCCCTAACGAGCGTCGAAATAAGTTCGTCGTTAAAATATAAAACGACGAACTTAGTTTCGACTATTTAGTCGACGTCGTCCGTAAGGCGCGTACGGGCCTAACGAGCGTCGAAACTAAGTTCGTCGTTAAAATATATTTTTTTTTATTATTTAGTCGAAGTCGAACCGTAAGGCGCGTCAGTCCCTAACGAGCGTCGAAACTAAGTTCGTCGTTTTATATTTTAACGACGATCTAGTTTCGACGCTCGTTAGGGACCTACGCGACTTACGGTTCGACTTCGACTAAATAATTAAAAAAAATTATGTTTAAAAAATTTCTGTTAAAAAAAATTATGTTTAAAAAAGCAGTTTTCTGTTTAAAAAAAAAAAAAACAATTCAAGTTTAAAAAAATTATTTTCTATTTAAAAAAAATAGTTTTCTGTCGACGCTCGTTAGGGACCTACGCGCCTTACGGTTCGACTTCGACTAAATAATAAACAAAATATTTTTTAACGACTAACTTAGTTTCGACGCTCGTTAGGCCCGTACGCGCCTTACGAGCGTCAAAAGTAAGATCGTCGTTAAATTATATTTTTTTATTATTTAGTCCATGTCGACCCGTAAGTCGCGTAGGTCCCTAACAAGCGTCGAAATAAGTTCGTCGTTAAAATATAAAACGAGGAACTTAGTTTCGACGCTCGTTAGGGACCTACGCGCCTTACGGTTCGACTTCGACTAAATAATAAAAAAAATATTTTAACGACGAACTTAGTTTCGACGCTCGTTAGGCCCGTACGCGCCTTACGGACGACGTCGACTAAATAATAAAAAAATATTATTTAGTCGACGTCGTCCGTAAGGCGCGTACGGGCCTAACGAGTGTCGAAACTAAGTTCGTCGTTTAAATGTTTATTTTTTTAATTATTTAGTCGAAGTCGAACCGTAAGGCTCGTAGGTCCCTAACGAGCGTCGAAACTAAGATCGAAGTTTTATATTTTAACGACGATCTTAGTTTCGACGCTCGTTAGGGACTTACGCGCCTTACGGACGACGTCGACTAAATAATTAAAAAAAATTATGTTTACAAAAATAATTCTGTTAAAAATATTCTGTTTAAAAAAGCAGTTTTCTGTTTAAAAAAAAAAATTTAAGTTTAAAAAAAAATATTTTCTATTTAAAACAAAACAGTTTTCTGTCGACACTCGTTAGGGACCTACGCGCCTTACGGTTCGACTTCGACTAAATAATAAAAAAAAATTAACGACGAACTTAGTTTCGACGCTCGTTAGGCCCGTACGCGCCTTACGAGCGTCAAAACTAAGATCGTCGTTAAATTATATTTTTTTATTATTTAGTCCATGTCGAACCGTAAGTCGCGTAGGTCCCTAACGAGCGTCGAAATAAGTTCGTCCTTAAAATATAAAACGACGAACTTAGTTTCGACGCTCGTTAGGGACCTACGCGCCTTACGGTTCGACTTCGACTAAATAATAAAAAAAATATATAGTTTAACGACGAACTTAGTTTCGACGCTCGTTAGGCCCGTACGCGTCTTACGGACGACCTCGACTAAATAATATGCCCGTACGCGCCTTAAGGACGACGTCGACTAAATAAAAAAAAATATTATTTAGTCGACGTCGTCCGTAAGGCGCGTACGAGCCTAACGAGCGTCGAAACTAAGTTCGTCGTTAAAATGTATATTTTTTTAATTATTTAGTCGAACCGTAAGGCGCGTAGGTCCCTAACGAGAGTCAAAACTAAGATCGAAGTTTTATATTTTAACGACGATCTTAGTTTCGACGCTCGTTAGGGACCTACGCGTCTTACGGTTCGACTTCGACTAAATACAAAAAAAAATAACGTCGAACTTAGTTTCGACGCTCGTTAGGACGGTACGCGCGTTACGAGCCTCAAAACTAAGATCGTCAAAAAAAATCTGTTTAAAAAATATTCTGTTTAGAAAAAATTATGTTTAAAAAACAGTTTTATGTTTAGAAAAAGAGTAAATTGCCATTTTAGTTTCTGAGTTTTGTCCAAATTTGCCATTTTAGTCCAAATAGTTTTTTTTCGCCTCTGGGTCCCTGACTTTTCTCTTTTGTTGCCATTTTGATCACATACACTAACTCCATCCAAAAACTCCATCTTTAACCAGGGGTATTTTGGGGATTTTCATTTTAAATGTTTTCAATTGCCATTTTGATCTAATTCCAAAAAATCAAAAAAATTCCAAAAAATCAAAAAAATTCCAAACAATTCTAAAAAAAATTAAAAATTCTAAAAAATCATAAAAATTCTAAAAAATCAAAAAAAATCTAAAAAATCCAAAATTCCGTTTCGGCGGGAACCGTTTCGACGCAAACCGTTTCGACCCGTACCGTTTCGACCCGAACGGTTGCGAGCTGAACCGTTTCGACGCGAATCGTTTTGACCAGTACCATTTCGAAGCCGAACCGTTTCGACCCGTACCGTTCCGAACCGTTTCAAGCCGAACCGTTTCGACCCGAACCGTTTCGAGCTGAACCGTTTCGACGCGAACCATTTCGACCCGTACCGTTTAAGCCGAACCGTTTCGACCCGTACCGTTTCGACCCGAACCGTTTCGACGCGAACCGTTTCGACGCGAACCGTTTCGAAGCCGAACCGTTTCGACCCGTACCGTTTCGAACCGAACCGTTTCGAACCGTGCCGTTTCGAACCGTGTCGTATCGAACCGTGCCGTTTCGGCGCGAACCGTTTCGACCCGTTCCGTTTCAAACCGAACTATTTCGAGCCGTACCGTTTCAAACCGAACCGTTTCGAACCGGTACGGTTCGAAACGGTTCGCATCGTAACGGTACGGTTCGAAACGGTTCGGCTTCGAAACGGTACGGGTCAAAACGGTTCGCGTCGAAACGGTTCGGGTCGAAACGGTTCGGGTTCGAAACGGTACGGGTTCGAAACGGTTCGCGTCGAAACGGTTCGGGTCGAAACGGTACTGGTCGAAACGGTTCGGTTCGAAATGGTTCGCATCTTAATGGTACGGTTCGAAACGGTACGGGTCGAAACGGTTCGCGTCGAAAGAGTTCAGCTCGAAACGGTTCGCGCCGAAATGGATTTTTTGGATTTTTTAGAATTTTTTGGATTTTTTAGAACTTTTTAGAATTTTTATGGTTTTTTATAATTTTTTGGAATTTTTTTGATTTTTTGGATTTTTTTTTTTTTGATTTTTTGGAATTGGATCAAAATGGCAATTGAAAACATTTAAATGAAAATCCCCAAAATACCCCTGGTTAAAGATGGAGTTTTTGGATGGAGTTAGTGTATGTGATCAAAATGGCAACAAAAGGGAAAAGTCAGGGACACAAAGGCGAAAAAAAACTATTTGGACTAAAATGGCAAATTTGGACAAAACTCGGGGACTAAAATGGCAATTGACTCTTAGAAAAAAACAATTTAGGTTTAAAAAAATATCTTTTCTATTTAAATAATAATAACTATTATTAAAATAATAATAACTAACGTACATGAAGAGCGGATCCTTAATCGTCGTAACCCTCCCCTTGGATTGTCGGTGGTCCCACTGATCGATGTCCGCGATCAGAGCCCAAAACCCTAAAAGCGTGGGTTTATCAACCATTATCAACCCCTGTTTACACGAATGTTTATTAAACTTTAAATTAATATTAAATCTTAAATTTTATATATTAAAATAATAATAATAATAATAACAATACAAAATTTGTGTTAAACGTACCGTCGTATATAGATCCGTAGCGATCTCAGCCTCCGTATACAAACCGCTATGCACCGCAAACTCTGCAAGTGACATAGAACGCGCCTGGCCAGCCACACGAAAAGAAACCTCGGGCGGGGGAGGGGGCTGCGCGGGGTCCACAACCTGATCTGGCCGACAAGGATGAAACTCGAACGACGACAGAAACTCGATCAGTATCTCCCTGTAACTCGGCGTAAACGCTAGCTCAAACAGTCGATCTCACGGTGAATCACGGGGAACAAAACTCCCGCGACCAATCTTCAGCCGCGAGCTCCCGAAGGGTTTTCCAAGAAACCGCAAAATGGGCACCGACGTGCATCTTCCGAAGCTTGTCGCAACGGAGTGCAGCGTCGGACTCCGGAGGAAACTCCAAATACTGGTGATTCAGGAGAGGATCCGCCGGTGGACGCTTCTGCTTCTGCGACTGCGGCTGCTCCGGATTAATTTCTTCTATTTCCATTTCATCCTCCATCTTTCACGTCCTGAAAACCAAAAAATTTATAAGATAAACCAACGAGTGTTTTACTGTATTTTAAAATAAAACAGTTTTCTGCGATTTCGCAGCCGTTTGCGGCTGCGTTTGCAGCCGTAAACGGGCGTTTAAACGGCTGCAAACGCAGCCCCAAACGGCAGCGAATTTCGCTGTCGTTTGCGGCCGCATTTGCAGCCGTAAACGCGATTTCGCAGCCGTTTGCGGCTGCGTTTGCAGCCGTAACGGGCGTTTAAACGGCTGCAAACGCAGCCGTAAACGGCTGCAAAATCGCAATAATTCTCATCAATTAAAAAATGCATTATTCACGTCCATTTCCTATAATGACTTTCGGCTTTAGTTTCAAAGTAAACTAAAACACAACTGAAATCGTAATTTATTGTTTTTGGATCAGTAATTTTTGGTTTTTAAAATTCTTTAAAATTTTTGTCAATTCACTCCTAAAGATACGAGTAACATGAATGCTTATGTGTAAAAAGAAGTCTCGTTTTCATGTGCTTGTGATTGTGATAATCATAGTTATTAAAGGCGCGAAGCGCACTCTAGGCGCATAGGCTCCGATTAGGGCCTAGGCGATAGGCGCAAAAAAGCGTGGGCCCGAGAAAAAAAAGCGCACTTAAATAAAAAATTAATAAGTTCATTAAGGGAATAAAGTACTCAAAACCAAAACAATAATGTGACAACAGAATTCAGAATTAAATCAGAGAACAAAAACTAGAACTTAGAGAACTAATTCAGAATTAACTAATTAAAAATAAATACTGGAAACTACAGAACTAAATCAGAGAACAAAAAAACTGTTGTTAATGTATTTAGGATAAGAGTAACTTTCTAGCTCCTGTTGTATTTGTTTGCCGGATTCTAATGAAATTTTTTTAGCCGTGCAAAAAAGATAGGATAAAAGTAGCTAGCCATATATTTAGGATATGCAGTTTCTGTGAGTAGTAATGATTAATTCAGCATACCGAATTCAACATTTAATGATATAATCAGTCCTATAAATAATGCAGATAATGAGGAATTTACAAATTAAAAAAAAGGATTAATTATCATTTATAACGCATGGAATTAGGTTGCGCTCAAAACACCTAGGAAGTAGGAGTGCATTCAACTCGCTTCGCCCAGAAATATCGCTTAGGCGCCAAAAGCGACCGCTTTTGATAACTATGGTGATAATATTCGGTGACCCTTCAAAAGCATAAACATGACCACCATGTGAATGGTTGCAATGATTTAGTGGCAACCCTTTGAAAAGCACCTCAAATAACCATCATCTAACCATTAAACCTACTAGAACAGTTGACTGGGGCAATAAGTCAAACAAATCGAGTTCAGTGGCTAAACCCTAACAAGTCAAACAAATCAACACTAATCAATGCTTAACCAAACGCTAATTTACGAAAGTTCAATCACTAACCAAACCCTAATTTACCTAAAAAATATCTAATTTACGGATAAAATGCAAAAAAAAATCAAAATTAGGGTTAATCATCACTATTTAGGTTCATTGATCTAATAGTGGTATGACCATCGTCACCATTGTGACTTGTCACCATTGTGACAGAGCGCCAGATAAAAATAAGATAGAAGCCATTGTAATCGCTCTTATGCTGTAATTGATAACTATGCATCATTTTATGTAAATAGAATGATTCACTCAGTATTTCCCGCTGACAAAACCTTTTTCAAACATGTTTCAGGTGATCTGTTATGATCCAGGAAAAGTGCTGTGAAGCACTACAAGCTTAAGAAAGTGGCTCAAGATAAAATAAAGAAACATGTTTTGTAAAATAAAAGGTTTCTTCATGAAATCAAATGATTGTAAATTACCGGGGTTTTATCCTGAGTTGTGAAATAAAATAATCGGGAAATATTTTAGTTTTAAAAAGATCCTGATAATAAACTTCCGCTGTTAAACTCAATTAATTAAATACCACGGGATTTCTGTCCCGCGGCTCCAGAAACGGGTCAAACCGGGTCGGGGGCCGTGACAGAAAAAGGTGGTATCAGAGCCACTGATCAAGCCACTGATTTAAGCCAATTAAGTATTTAGAAAATACTTAATTTTTATTAATTGCTATTTTGTGATTATGTGTTTTATTATCTGACTAATTGTATACAGTATGGGCAGATCTTTATACGCTAGCTAATATAGCAATTAATACAAATCCTTAAATAATTTGACCCAAGTTTAGCACCTTTATTATCTACAGTCTAGAAACCTTATTCAGTAAATAAATAAATTTACAAATAAAACTTTGTGTGTTTTAATTTTCAGTTATTTTGGTAGTTACCCAGTATGAAATAATATTTAAAAGTTTTTCTATAAAATTTTGTTATGATTTTTAACTTAGTAATTGTGTGTATTTTGCTAAACAGCATGAGTGACTTGTCTGACGCCCTTCAGAATTTAAATCTCTATCCAGTAAGAATAGAGATTTCCAGAGATTTCAATAGGTATATACCAGATATAGAAGAAACTATAGAATTCAATGCTTTACCTCTCGAGAAACCCAAGCCTAAGAAAATGGAAATTGGGGAAAGCTCTAGGCAAATTGAGGGGTTACCATCTCAGGAAGAGCTAGATTTTTTAATGGCAAGCTATAATACTATTAAGCCTGTTAATAAAAATGTTTTTATTCATTCTCTTGAAACACAACTACCAATGAACTTAGAACCAGCTATTCCAAACCCTTCAATCCACTCGCAAATAGATGAATGGTTGACTAATGAAATACAGTTACAAAACAATCCCTATAAGCTTTTTCCTCAATTCAATTCAGAACTTTTACCAAATTCACCAATGAGTAACGAGAATATGACTGAACTCTGCCACTTTGGCAAAGAACTAATGGATGCTGGGAATAGGATCCAAGAGATTGGGGGACAGATCTCCTGGAAATACGATGAGAGGGAACGCCGTTACTAGAATATCATCTGACAAAGGATAGGGGATTATGGAACTGTGGTTGTGTAATAGTAATAGTAAAAATCAGTCTGTAAAATCACTACCAATAAAACTCTGTAAGATAATAGTGTGTATTGATGCATACTATTAAATATAAATGGAAATCGAGAAATCGATAGTTTTGACTATATGTGTATTGTGAAATTTGTATGATGATATTGTGTATAATTGTTATTTATTTGATACTAATAAAATATATATATATATATATATATATATATATTAATTATCAGATGGAAAACGTGAATAATGAACCAGTTAATGAGGTTAATCAATCTGAGCAACAACCGGGGGATCAATATATGACTAGGCAGGATATAGAAAATATAGTTGCTCAAGGGATAGCCAATGCTATTCCAACAATAGTTGCTCAAGGGATAGCCAATGCTATTCCGGCAATAGTCGCTGCTATCCAGAAGCCTGCTGAACCTCAACAAATCATTCCTAGCAAACGTATTTCTGAAGATAACTTCAGTAATAGCGTAAACGGAGGCAATGATCATGTTAATCATGAGAATGAACCACGGCAAGCTCCTCCCCCTAAGAAAATGAAAGCTGCAACGCCTGGTTGCACTTACAAAGAATTTCTTGCTTGTAAACCCACTGAGTTTGCAGGCAATGAAGGAGCAACTGCGGCACTGCGTTGGTTAGAGAAAACCGAGGCAGTAATTGCCATAAGTAAATGTGCTCAGGATGATCAGGTCATGTACGCGTCAAACCTTTTCAAAGAAGGGGCGCTAGAATGGTGGAATACGGTGTTACAAGAAAAAGAAAGAAGGATGGCGTATGCTATGAACTGGAAAGAATTTAAGAGCCTTGTAGAAAGAAAATTTTGTCCCGAGTATGAAAAGGAACAAATGACAAATAAGTTTCTAACCCACCGGATGGTGGATGTAGATTGTCGAGGGTATACTTCGACATTCTTCGAGTATGCTCGAGTGGTACCAACCCTGGCTTCGCCAGAGCCGGTACTTATTTTTCGTTATATTTGGGGATTGATTGCCGAAATCTGTAATATCGTCAAGGCTGCGAAACCTCGCACGATTGATGATGCGGTGGATTTAGCCAATACTCTGACTGACGAACTAGTGCGGACAAGAGAAGAAAATAGAAGGAATGAAGTAGCCCAAAAGATTACCCAAGGATCCCGTCCGGGTAACTATAACAATTTCAAGAAAGGAGGGAATGGGCAATCTTCTACTAGCCCATTTTGCAATTTTTGCAAAAGGAAGCATTTTGGAAGGTGCAAAGGATATTGCAATTTTTGCAAAATTCCAGGGCATCAAAAAGAAGACTGCAGGAGGAAGAAATTTTCAGTCTGCTACAACTGGGGAGAAGCTGGACATCTTAGGCCAGATTGTCCAAAACTGAATAAACCATCTGACAATAAAGCCAAACCTGTAGAAGGAGCAAAAAGGAATGTAAGAGCCTTCCAACTGACTGTTCAGGAAGCAGAGCTCATTCCAGATGTGATAGCCGGTACGTTCTTAGTTCACAACAGTATTATTTGACTCTGGTACAAACCAAAGTTTTATAAATACTTCATTCTGCCAAACTCTTAACTTACCTTTAACCAGCATTAGGCGAATTTCTACAGTAGAAACGGCATATGGGAATTCAGTTAAAATAAATAAGATTCTGCAAAACATAGAAATAGAACTTTTAAGTCATAAATTTTCTGCAAACCCATTATATATGAAATTAGTTGAATTTGATATTGTGTTAGGAATGGATTGGTTAGTAAACAACCATGCTCGAATTATCTGTGATAAGAATTCCATAGAAATTTGTGCACCTACTGGAGAAGTAATAATGATTACAGGAGATAAGCCATGTAAACCTATAAAGTTCATATCAGTAATGAAAATTGCTAATCATGAACGAAAGCAAGGAATAGTATATATGATTTTAGTAATCATTAATACTAAAGATAAAGAACTTAAGGAAATTTTTGTAGTTTCAGAATACCCAGATGTATTCCCAGAAGAGTTATCAGGGTTACCACCATATAGGGAGGTAGAATTTAGGATTCATCTAATTCCAGGAACTATACCGATAGCCAAGGCACCTTATCGGTTAGCACCCACAGAAATATTAAAACTGAAAAAACAATTAGATAAATTATTAAGTAAAAGTTTCATACAACTTAGTTTATCCCAGTGGGGGGCACCAGTGTTGTTTGTTAAGAAAAAGGATGGTTTGATGAGAATGTGTATTGATTATAGGGAATTGAATAAAAGTTACAATTAAGAATCGATACCCATTACCTAGAATTGATGATCTATTCGATCAATTCCAGGGAGATAAATATTTTTCTAAGATAGATTTACGCTCCAGATATCATCAATTGAAGGTACAAGAAGAAGACATACCTAAAAATGCTTTCAGGACTAGGTATGGTCATTACGAGTTTACAATCATGCCCTTCGGATTAACGAATGCACCTGCAGCATTCATGGACATGATGAATAGGATCTGTAAACCATATTTGGATAAATTTGTAATTATCTTCATCAACGATATACTTATTTATTCCAAAAGTCAGGAAGAACATTGTCAGCACTTGCATGCACTCTTAACTTTGTTAAGAAAAGAAAAGCTTTACGCCAAATTTTCGAAGTGTGAATTTTGGCTGCCAAAAGTACAATTTCTAGGTCATATGGTGAATCATGAAGGTATTCACGTAGATTCTGATAAGATAGCAGCAATTACTAAATGAAAGGTTCCCCAATTCGCAATGGAAAATTAGGAGTTTTGTAGGTTTAGCCGGATATTATAGACGGTTTATTAAAGATTTTTCCAAGATAGCTATATCATTAACTAAACTAACCTGTAAAACAGTTAAAGTTTGAATGGGGACCTAAACAAGAAGAAGCCTTTAGGATCTTAAAGCATAAATTAACAAATGCCCAATCCTAGCCTTACCAGAAGGAACAGAAGATTTTAAAGTATATGGTGATGCTTCAAAGCTAGGATTTAGATATGTGCTTGTGCAACGCAAGAAGGTAATTGCGTATGCATCAAGGCAATTGAAAAAGCACGAAGAAAACTATACCACTCATGACTTAGAATTAGGAACCATAAGTTTTGCCCTTAAGATTAAAGACATTATCTGTATGGAAGTAAGTTTACTGTCTATACGGATCATAAGAATTTAAGACATATATTTGGGCAAAAAGAATTAAACATGAGGCAAAGAAGATGGATAAAAAATCCTAAGGGACTACGACTGTGATATTCAGTATCACGAAGGAAAGGTTGAAGACGGCTAGAGATCGTCAGATAATAGATGAAAGCCGTTGGAGTTTCAAGTTAGAGACAAAATGCTATTGAAAGTATCTCCTTGGAAAGAAGTTGTTAAATTCGATAAAGAAAGGAAAACTAAGTCCAAAGTACGTAGGACCATTTCCAGTGATCCAACATATAGGACCAGTTGCTTATCATTTACAACTACCAGAAAAGTTGGTACATGATGTATTTCATGTATCCAATCTCAAGAAATGTCTATCAGACGAATCATTGGTAGTACCTCTCCAAGATATAAAGGTAAACGAAAAATTAAAATTTGTAGAGAAACCTTTTCAGATAGAAGATAGAAAGATCAAATTTCTCAAAACATAAATGATTAGTGTTAGTTCAAGTAAAGTGGGATTCAAAAAGAGGACCCTAATACACTTGGGAACTGGAATCAGAAAAGAAGTGAAAGTATCCTCAATGATTCCGGTAAATCTCGAGGACGAGATTTTATTAAGGTGGGGAGAATGTAACAACTCTCTTCAAAAGTCATATTTATTAAATTAATTTGACCAATAGGAAACCCTAATTGAGACACCCAAGTGATTCTGCGCAAACCCTAAAATTTTCAGAACAATCAGGATCAGGGCCCCTAAAACTCAGGGGGGGTATTTCCTAGTTACGTTTATCCACATAAATAGCTGTCCAATTCGAATTTTAAGAAATTGTCGACTCAGCAGGCCTAGTCCCACACGTGGCCATCCTATACCAATTTCATGACCCTTACGGACCGTAAGGGTTAATACTTACGGTCCGTAAGCTAGTCCAATTTCGTGTATAAATAGCAAATGTTGGGACTTGATTCTGGGCGCTTGAACGACGAACAAAGTCGAAACATACACTAAGATAAGCTCTGTTTACCACAATTAACACACACGGATCACTAATCGACGCCGCAATCAGGGTATTAACTCGATCGCTATTACGATTCATTTTCCGATCGATCAATGTACTCAATGGATGTTTAAGTGCTGCCCACATTAGGGTGATGCTTTGTCATTAGTCGTTAACTCGATGGATGTTTAAGCATAGCACTTTGTCATTCGTTGTGAGGGTTGATCTCGTGAGTTATCATAAATGTTGTATTGATTACTAACCCAGAATTGTGTGCCTGTTATTAAATTTAGGTTAAAAGGCTAATCAGTAGGCTAAACTCTGCTCAAATTAAATCTGCAATGTGAGTCATTCTCTTTTTATCAACTATTTTACAATACCTCAAATTATTTTCAAAAGTTATAATTACAGGGACTAAGTCGTGGATATCTTGAATCACTGGCTAGTGGGGTATTGTGCGCATTACTAATTTTCTCCCAGTTAGGTTCATTGACCTACTAGGGATAATCATCACTATTTAGGTTCATTGATCTAATAGTGGTATGACCATCGTCACCATTGTGACTTGTCACCATTGTGACAGAGCGCCAGATAAAAATAAGATAGAAGCCATTGTAATCACTCTTATGCTGTAATTGATAACTATGCATCATTTTATGTAAATAGAATGATTCACTCAGTATTTCCCGCTGACAAAACCTTTTTCAAACATGTTTCATGTGATCTGTTATGATCCAGGAAAAGTGCTGTGAAGCACTACAAGCTTAAGAAAGTGGCTCAAGATAAAATAAAGAAACATGTTTTGAAAAATAAAAGGTTTCTTCGTGAAATCAAATGATTGTAAATTACCGGGGTTTTATCCTGAGTTGTGAAATAAAATAATCGGGAAATATTTCAGTTTTAAAAAGATCCTGATAATAAACTTCCGCTGTTAAACTCAATTAATTAAATACCACGAGATTTCTGTCCCGCGGCTTCTGAAACGGGTCAAACCGGGTCGGGGGCCGTGACAGAAAAAGGTGGTATCAGAGCCACTGATTTAAGCCAATTAAGTATTTAGAAAATACTTATTTTTTATTAATTGCTATTTTGTGATTATGTGTTTTATTATCTGACTAATTGTATACAGTATGGGCAGATCTTTATACGCTAGCTAATATAGCAATTAATACAAATCCTTAAATAATTTGACCCAAGTTTAGCACCTTTATTATCTACAGTCTAGAAACCTTATTCAGTAAATAAATAAATTGTTGGTGCACTAAATGTCTGCTGATTACGTCTTAATCAAGTCTTGTGTCTAGATAGGTTGAATGAACACACAATAGAGTTTAAATTAGACTTTTATATGTTTAAACTTGTAGATTTCGCTTGAAAGGCTTTATGTGTGTTTCAAGCTAAATCAACACTGAAGATTTAGCTTGAAATGATTCAAGCGAAATCAACACATAAGATTTCGCTTGAAATGGGCTCAAGCGAAATCAACAGGACTATAAATAGGTTAGTGTGTTGTTCATTTGATAGGACTTGGTCATTGTGTGAGAGACGAAGTGTTGTCGGATTTGTATCAGATTACATTGTAAAAGCACGTAAATCAATCAGAAAAGAAAGATTAAAAGGAAACTAGCTGTTATGACTTTGTTTACGTTGATTCCGCCTTCGTACTCAAAGATGAATTGCCTTAACTGACGTTTAGAGGTCGTGGAACGGTCCAACAAGTGGTATCAGAGCTTAGAACGAGGAGTTCATACCATAGCAGCTTGATATTACCGGATTCTCTTCTTTCTACTCATTTCTTTTTATACTTTTCTGATCTGAATGAGTTCCAACGGTCGAAATGGTCTGATTTTAGAGTATATTGTGTAAAACATAGTATTATCAAACCCTAGAAAGAATCAGGTTAAATTTCGGACTAAAAATGATAAAAACAATCTAAAAACCAGATTTCGCTTGAAAGAGTTCGAAGTTTAAGAACAATTTCGCTTGAAAATCAAAGGATTTCGCTTGAACAGTTCAAGCGAAATTGATTTGCTGGATTTCGCTTGAATCATTGAACTTGTATTAGGGGATTTCGCTTGACAAGTTCAAGCGAAATAGACTTCTTAGATTTCGCTTGAAAATAGTTTGGATCAGATTTCGCTTGAGTGTAATTTGTGATTTCGCTTGAAAGTCCAAAGTGAAATAGGAGATTTCGCTTCAATTGTTCAATTTCGCTTGAACTTGCTGATTTTTTAAAACCTAAAATTTTCTAAGTGTTGGCTGATTTTGCAGGAACATTCACGATGGATGATATTTTCATGAACCCGTTTAGCAACATGTACGCGTTTGCTGGAAATTCGGGAGACGATACATCTTCAAGCAATAACAATGAGAACTCATCAAATGCCAAGAAGAAATTATCGGATGCTTTAGAAGTTGAAAGTGCTTTCGGAACTTACAACAAACCACCGAAATTGATGGCTATCGAGGAGTATAGTCGGTGGGCAAAGAAATTCGAAGATTGGTTGAGGGCTTTTGCATTTCTGAGCTGGAAGGGTCTCAAAAATGGATACGATAATGGAGGCAAAGAGGGTGAAACTTTATCAACATCAGATGAAATAGAGTCGTTCGTTGCTGAGCAGAAATGTGTGGCATTATTGTTTCAATCTGTGCGTGAAGATATAATTTCTTTGATTGATTACTCTAGTTCTAAAGATCTTTGGGCAAAATTAGAAAAGAAATGTGTAGGTAGTGAAGAAATCAAGAAAAACAAAAAGAAACTACTTAGGAAAGAGTTTGATATGTTTGGATGTTTAAAGAATGAATCAGTATCAAAAATGATTGAGAGGTTTGGGCATCTAAAGCTGGAATTGGATAGACATGGAATTAACTATTCAGATGATGAGCAAGTAGACAAGTTGTTTGATTCGTTGCCAGACGAGATGGAGTGGAGATATTATGCATTGATGTTGAAGAACACTATTGTTCCTGAGAAGTTGAAACCAGATTTGGTGATTGAGAAACTTGAAAGTCACGAGTTGGAATTAAAGAAGACGTACAAAGTCAATCATTCATCGTATCAACAGAATTTGGATTTATATTATCCTAAGAGCATGATGCCAAAAGCAACTTCACCAAAAACTGCATTTTCTGTTGAGAATGTATCCACTGCAAGCAAAGAAAGTCAAAGCAGTCAAAGCAGTGGAAATCACAGTGGTTATCACAGTGGATCTTCATCATCTGCAAGTCATTCTAATGCAAAGAATCGTTTTCAATGCAACATTGCAATAGACTTGAAAAATGCTCAGAATTTTGATGAGGAGTCGGCTAAACAACAGATGATCTTCCTAGCATCGGTGTTAGAATCTTATGAAGGGTTAGTAGCTGGGAAGATAGGCAACACCAATCTGACGAAAGAAGATTATGTTCAGATTGATCCGGAAGAAATGGAACTGATCGATATTCGTTGGGCTATGGCAAGTGCTGTTCGTCGAGCACAGCGTTTCATGGAAATTACCGGAAGGAAAACAATTGGTGGTGCATCTACCAAGCTGGGGTTTGATAAGTCAAAGGTGACATGCTTCAAGTGTAAGCAAAAAGGTCACTTTAAACGAGAATGCAGAAACGCTTATGCTGATGAGTCGGAGAACCCTTTCAGAGATGATTACTACAAGAAGGCAGTTTATCATCAGAATAAATACGAGCCGCCTAGATTGAAACAGGTTGAAGACAACAAAGAGAAATCTAGAGCTCTTGCGGTGATTTACGATGATGAGGGTTATGATTGGAGTCAAGAGGTTCTACCGGAAGAAGATGCGGTTGGTTACGCATTCATGGCGAAACACGATGAACCTATTCCGTGGAAAGATGATCGAACTGAAGAGCAAAAGTATAGATACAGAAAAATGATAGCTGAAAACAAAATCATTAGAATATCTCGTATTTTTCTGGAAGCGAGGAGAGCCAATAGATGGGATCCAGACAGAGAGTGTTATCTTGATGAGTATGGAAATATTGCGATCGATGATAGTACGCTTGATATTGAAGCCATAATCCAGCAGTACAAAGATGATGATGAGTATTGGCAACACAAATGGTGGGGAACTCCAACCGAGAAAATGAAAGAAGAAGAGAAAGAGAGAGAAGAGAAAAGAGAAAGAAGAACAGGAAAAATCAAAGAAGATTGATACTGGAATTATTGACACAACTCAGGAGTTGAATGCTGAGAACTTTGGAAAAAATGGCTGACAAAGTGCTGGCTGCTAAGTCACTTGAGGTAGACTCTAACTCCGTGTCTGAGTCAAAAAGCCAGGTCAGTTCAAAAGTGTCAACATATGTGTCAGGTAAGAAAATTGATGGTAATGCTGATTGCAAAAATTGCAACAAAGAGTGCAAATTTTGTAGCACAGTCACGTATCTCAACGGAAAGAAAGTTGATGATCTGACAGCAAAGGTCAGAAGCGTTGAGAATCAGATTCTTGATCGTGACAAAATGGTTAAAGCTTCAACTGAACGGATAAGAGAATTAACTAGTCAAATTGAAAATGATAAAATTGATCATGATAAAGTTAAAAATGAAAATGAAAAGTTGATTCTTGAAAACCGTCAGATTTCTGAAAAGTTTGAAAAACTCAAAAGCACAATGAAAGATTGTGATGATCGAAATGGTAAAACTTTTAAAGAAAATGAACATCTAAAAGCAGTGCTTAGAGTAAAAGAAGAATCAATCAACCAACAACTGGATGAAATCGCTAAATTGAAACTTAAGGTTCAAGAGGCTGTAATCGAAAACGAGCGAATCCAGTTGAAGCTTAACAGTTACAACTCCGCAAGTTTTGTTTTGCAACACATTATTCCCAAACCCATTGGGAAAGACAAAGCGGGCAAAGATGTGTATTGTGATGGAACCGGGGTGGGTTTTCATCAAGTCCCACCACCTGTTCTTGATAATTACACGAAAAAGCAATCTGGGTTTGTTGAAATTGAGGAAGAGAGTGAAGTTAAACTTCCGGAGAACATTGATGTTACTTTTTCTACATCATCTGATGATAGTGTTCAGACAGAGATTGTTAAGAGCACAGCTGAAAGTGTTTTGTTATCTGATTCAGCTGAAGATGATGAATGTTTCTTGGACAAATACATTCAGAAACCAAAATCCAAAAACAACTTAAGTGATGAATCGGGTCTTGTGATGTACAAGATGGCTGGATCTGATAAGTTGTATTCGGATTCTGAGTTTCCCATTGAGAATGTTAATGAGAAAAAGTTGACAAATGTTTTCAAATTGGTTGAAGTTGAGTTGTCAGAAGTGAACAGTTTGAAACAAACAAAAAGGCAAATGAATTTCGAGAAAGACAAAGCTTACTACAAAAAGCCTGTTTTGCCATCACGTTTTTATAATAACAATCGAAACAATTGGTTGGGTGGTTATCGGGTTGGTAATAGTTATCAAAAGAAGAGTTTTCAAAACAAAAGATTTGCAGAAAAGAAGGTGTTTGTGAACGGTTCAAGTTCACTTTCTGATGAGGAAAATGAAATTTTTTCAAAATCAAATAAAGAGTTCTTTGAGAAGAGAGCCTCACAACCTCAGTCTGAAGGCACAAGTCGAGTTGTTGATACTCGTACATGTTTTAGATGTAACAAAGTTGGTCACATTGCAAGAAATTGCACCAACTCCAAGCCTAAGACTGAAGTTGTTGACAGACAAAAGAAGAAAGTTGATGAGAAGGGTAAAACACCAATCATTGTTGAGAAAAAGAATGAGAAAAATGACAACATCAAAATGAAAAATGAACCCGTAAAGAAAGTGGTAACTAAAAACGACAAGTTTTATAAAAGGGTTACTTTATCTCAACAAGTTTGGAAACCAAAAACTGAAATGAAAATTTCAACTTCTGAAGTGAAAAAGGCTGAAGAATCAATTTCGGTTGATTATGATGCAAATTTTCCACCTTTGAAGGCTGAAAATTTCAAAATTCAAATTGCAAGGGTCAAGGTTACACCTAAGGCTGATGAGGCCTGGGTGGACACCATGTTCAACTAAGCAGTTTGAATAGCCGGAGCTTCCTTGATCGCGAAGCATGAATCGGCATCTTTATTGAAAAACGTTAAGTCAAAGTTTGTTTTGTGCAGGATCTTCCACAACTTGTATCCAGATGGATCATGGATAGTGGAGGATCTCGACATATGACAGGGAAAACTGCATTGCTGTATGATGTGAGGAATATTAATGGTGGTTATGTGGGATTTGCTGGTCATGAAGGTGGTCGAATTATTGGTGAAGGAACGTTATCCAATGGAATTGTGACGCTTGAAAGAGTTAACTACATCACTGAGCTGGAGAACAATCTGCTTAGTATCTCGCAGATTTGTGACAATATGTATACTACTCACTTCACAGACAAAGAATGTTTGATCTTGAAACTAGGATTTGTTATCCCTGAAGAATGGATTATCATGCGGGCACCTAGAGTGAATGATTTATATGTGTTAGATATGAGTGTAGCAACTACTGGTCAAGCACATTGTTTTGTATCTAAAGCAACTGAGAAAGAATCAAAATTGTGGCACCGAAAGATGGGGCATATTCATTTAAGGAAGATGAATCACTTGGTGCACAATGATTTGGTTATGGGAGTTCATGTCAAAGGTTTTCATCTGGAAGGGGAGTGCATTAGTTGTGTCAAAGGCAAGCAAAAGAAAAAGTCTCACCCTAGAAAACAAGTCAATTCAGTTTTGTGTCCTCTGGAAAGACTTCACATGGATTTGTTTGGTCCAGTAAACGTCAAAAGTATTACAGGGGATCTTTATTGTCTTGTGGTTACTGATGATTATTCCAGATTTTTGTGGGTTTCTTTCTTGAAGACAAAAGACGAAACGTTTGATAGTTTGATGGCTTTGTTTAGAAAGATTGAGAATTTGTACCAAAGGCGTATCAAATGAATTCGAAGTGATAATGGTACTGAATTCAAGAATAGTAAGATGGAAGAATTTTGTGATGAAAGAGGAATATTGCATGAGTTTAGTGCTCCATACACTCCGCAGCAGAAAATTGATGGTAATGCTGATTGCAAAAATTGCAACAAAGAGTGCAAATTTTGTAGCACAGTCACGTATCTCAACGGAAAGAAAGTTGATGATCTGACAGCAAAGGTCAGAAGCGTTGAGAATCAGATTCTTGATCGTGACAAAATGGTTAAAGCTTCAACTGAACGGATAAGAGAATTAACTAGTCAAATTGAAAATGATAAAATTGATCATGATAAAGTTAAAAATGAAAATGAAAAGTTGATTCTTGAAAACCGTCAGATTTCTGAAAAGTTTGAAAAACTCAAAAGCACAATGAAAGATTGTGATGATCGAAATGGTAAAACTTTTAAAGAAAATGAACATCTAAAAGCAGTGCTTAGAGTAAAAGAAGAATCAATCAACCAACAACTGGATGAAATCGCTAAATTGAAACTTAAGGTTCAAGAGGCTGTAATCGAAAACGAGCGAATCCAGTTGAAGCTTAACAGTTACAACTCCGCAAGTTTTGTTTTGCAACACATTATTCCCAAACCCATTGGGAAAGACAAAGCGGGCAAAGATGTGTATTGTGATGGAACCGGGGTGGGTTTTCATCAAGTCCCACCACCTGTTCTTGATAATTACACGAAAAAGCAATCTGGGTTTGTTGAAATTGAGGAAGAGAGTGAAGTTAAACTTCCGGAGAACATTGATGTTACTTTTTCTACATCATCTGATGATAGTGTTCAGACAGAGATTGTTAAGAGCACAGCTGAAAGTGTTTTGTTATCTGATTCAGCTGAAGATGATGAATGTTTCTTGGACAAATACATTCAGAAACCAAAATCCAAAAACAACTTAAGTGATGAATCGGGTCTTGTGATGTACAAGATGGCTGGATCTGATAAGTTGTATTCGGATTCTGAGTTTCCCATTGAGAATGTTAATGAGAAAAAGTTGACAAATGTTTTCAAATTGGTTGAAGTTGAGTTGTCAGAAGTGAACAGTTTGAAACAAACAAAAAGGCAAATGAATTTCGAGAAAGACAAAGCTTACTACAAAAAGCCTGTTTTGCCATCACGTTTTTATAATAACAATCGAAACAATTGGTTGGGTGGTTATCGGGTTGGTAATAGTTATCAAAAGAAGAGTTTTCAAAACAAAAGATTTGCAGAAAAGAAGGTGTTTGTGAACGGTTCAAGTTCACTTTCTGATGAGGAAAATGAAATTTTTTCAAAATCAAATAAAGAGTTCTTTGAGAAGAGAGCCTCACAACCTCAGTCTGAAGGCACAAGTCGAGTTGTTGATACTCGTACATGTTTTAGATGTAACAAAGTTGGTCACATTGCAAGAAATTGCACCAACTCCAAGCCTAAGACTGAAGTTGTTGACAGACAAAAGAAGAAAGTTGATGAGAAGGGTAAAACACCAATCATTGTTGAGAAAAAGAATGAGAAAAATGACAACATCAAAATGAAAAATGAACCCGTAAAGAAAGTGGTAACTAAAAACGACAAGTTTTATAAAAGGGTTACTTTATCTCAACAAGTTTGGAAACCAAAAACTGAAATGAAAATTTCAACTTCTGAAGTGAAAAAGGCTGAAGAATCAATTTCGGTTGATTATGATGCAAATTTTCCACCTTTGAAGGCTGAAAATTTCAAAATTCAAATTGCAAGGGTCAAGGTTACACCTAAGGCTGATGAGGCCTGGGTGGACACCATGTTCAACTAAGCAGTTTGAATAGCCGGAGCTTCCTTGATCGCGAAGCATGAATCGGCATCTTTATTGAAAAACGTTAAGTCAAAGTTTGTTTTGTGCAGGATCTTCCACAACTTGTATCCAGATGGATCATGGATAGTGGAGGATCTCGACATATGACAGGGAAAACTGCATTGCTGTATGATGTGAGGAATATTAATGGTGGTTATGTGGGATTTGCTGGTCATGAAGGTGGTCGAATTATTGGTGAAGGAACGTTATCCAATGGGATTGTGACGCTTGAAAGAGTTAACTACATCACTGAGCTGGAGAACAATCTGCTTAGTATCTCGCAGATTTGTGACAATATGTATACTACTCACTTCACAGACAAAGAATGTTTGATCTTGAAACTAGGATTTGTTATCCCTGAAGAATGGATTATCATGCGGGCACCTAGAGTGAATGATTTATATGTGTTAGATATGAGTGTAGCAACTACAACTACTGGTCAAGCACATTGTTTTGTATCTAAAGCAACTGAGAAAGAATCAAAATTGTGGCACCGAAAGATGGGGCATATTCATTTAAGGAAGATGAATCACTTGGTGCACAATGATTTGGTTATGGGAGTTCATGTCAAAGGTTTTCATCTGGAAGGGGAGTGCATTAGTTGTGTCAAAGGCAAGCAAAAGAAAAAGTCTCACCCTAGAAAACAAGTCAATTCAGTTTTGTGTCCTCTGGAAAGACTTCACATGGATTTGTTTGGTCCAGTAAACGTCAAAAGTATTACAGGGGATCTTTATTGTCTTGTGGTTACTGATGATTATTCCAGATTTTCGTGGGTTTCTTTCTTAAAGACAAAAGACGAAACGTTTGATAGTTTGATGGCTTTGTTTAGAAAGATTGAGAATTTGTACCAAAGGCGTATCAAATGAATTCGAAGTGATAATGGTACTGAATTCAAGAATAGTAAGATGGAAGAATTTTGTTATGAAAGAGGAATATTGCATGAGTTTAGTGCTCCATACACTCCGCAGCAGAATGGGGTTGCAGAACCCAAAAACCGGACACTAATCGAGACGGCTAGAACTATGCTCACAGATTCAAAGTTACCGATAAATTTTTGGGTTGAAGCTGTTTTCGCCGCATGTTATACGCTCAACAGGGTTCTTACTGTCAAGAAGTTCAATAAAACATGTTTTGAGCTGATCAATAATCGTAAACCAAATCTGAAGTATCTTGAACCGTTTGGGTCTCCCTGTACTGTTCTCGATTTTCAAGGCAAATTTGGTGAAAAAGGCTTAGAAGGAATATTTGTGGGTTATGCAAGTCCGTTGAAACGAGTATTCATTCCAATTTGGAAAACGATTATTGAGGCATATAATGTTGAATGTCAAGGTTTTACTATGCCACCACAGAATCCTGGAGATTCATGGCGTTATCATTATGACAGACTGTGGGATTCGTTTGACATGAGAGAAGAATCAGAGGAAGAAGAGGATTTCTTTGATGAGTTGGATATTTTGCGTGAGTACGAGTCACAGCAGCGATTTCCAGCTGAGTATTCGAGGCGACTACGGGAAACTTTGAATGATGATGAAGCAGGTCCGAGTAATGCTGGTGAACATGATGATGTCCAACAGAATGAAGTTGCTCAGGATAATCAGTCGGTTCAGAATGATAATCTAGAAACTTAAAAAATGCGGTTTTTGATCATGGAGATTCAGATTCTGAGGGGGAGCAAATTCAGATTCCAAGTCAAACATACCAAGTCAGTGAACAAGATGCATAACAGAATGTTACTAATCTGGATGGAAATGTAGATGTTCCAAGTGAAGTGATGCCGCGAACTTTTTCATATCATCCAGAGGAGTTAATTATAGGAGAATTGCAGACAGGCGTTCGCACTCGAAATCAGATTGATAAAGGGCTTACATGTTTTTATACAAAAGTTGCTCCTTTGCAAACTGAATTCTCATTGAGTTGTTTTATCTCGCAGGTTGAACCAAGAACATACAAAGAGGCGCTTACTGAAGACTCTTGGGTCAATGCAATGCAGGAGGAACTTAGTCAATTCGAGAAATTGGGAGTGTGGAAGTTAGTTGATTTGTCGGATGGTCAGAGAAAGATTAACACCAAGTGGGTGTTCAAGTGCAAGAGGGACGATAGAGGAGTTGTTGTAAGGAACAAAGCTCGACTCGTTGTTCAGGGATTTAGTCAACAGGAGGGGATTGATTTTACCGAAGTCTATGCTCCTGTAGCACGACTAGAGGCAATCAGAATTTTCCTAGCATTTGCGTCTTGGAAGAACTTCAAAGTTTATCAGTTGGATGTTAAATCGGCGTTTCTTTATGGGAAGGTTAAAGAGGAGGTATATGTCGGTCAGCCACCGGGATTCACCGATCCAATCCACAAAAACAAGGTTTACTTATTGGACAAAGCGCTGTATGGTTTACACCAGGCCCCGAGAGCCTGGTACGAGACTTTGTCTCAACACCTACTAGCCAACAAGTTCATTCGTGGAAAAGTGGATGCCACTCTCTTCACTAAAGAGGTCGATGGTCATCTTCTGATAGTTCAGATTTATGTGGACGATATAATCTTTGGGTCGACAAATGAAAATCTATGCAAAGATTTTGAATCAGTGATGAAGCAAAAGTTTGAAATGTCATCAATGGGGGAGATGAAATTCTTTCTGGGTTTGCAAGTTGAACAACTTCCTGAGGGAATTTTCATTCATCAGTCAAAGTATGTTCATGATATTCTAGAGAAATTTGGGATGTCAAGTTCTACTCCAGCTGCTACCCCACTTGCAACAAATCATGGGATTCACCCAGATCTCACCGGAGACAGGGCTGATGAAACGTTTTACCGTTCCATGATAGGTTCTTTAATGTACCTAACTGCTTCACGTCCTGATATCATGTACCCAACGTGCCTTGCAGCAAGATTTCAGTCTAACCCGAGAGCATCGCATATGATCATTGTGAAGAGGATATTGCGCTACCTGAAAGGAACTCCTTCATTGGGGTTGTGGTATCCTAGAAAAGGTGACTTTACGCTCGAAGGGTATTCCGATTCGGATTTCGGATGCTGCAAAGTCAATTCAAAATCAACAACTGCAGGATGCCAGTTTTTTGGTCCTAGATTGGTTACCTGGCAGTGTAAGAAACAAACGTCTGTGGCGTTATCTACATGTGAAGCGGAGTATGTTTCTGCTAGCAGTTGCTGCTCTCAGATCTTGTGGATACAGCAACAGATGCGCGACTACGGTTTGCAGTTTCTTAACACACCTCTTTTTGTTGATAATGAGGCCACTATAAATATAACAAAGAATCCAGTACATCACGCTAAAACTAAACACATAGAAATTCGTCATCACTTTATTCGTGATTGTTTTGAGAAAAAGTTGATACGAATTGAGAAAATCCACACTGACGAACAGAAAGCTGATTTACATACCAAAGCTTTTGATAAAAAAATCGGTTTAAATATTTGTTAAAACTAAATGGTATGAAGCTTCTCTCGGTGTCGGATGGAATTGTGAGCGTTGATGAAAGTACTGTTGCGGATGAAGACGAGAAACGATCTGCAATGGTTTGTCGATTTTTTACTTGGTTTGGTATTTAGGGGGAGTAGATATTTGTACATAGTTATGTTTTCAGAAAATACAAAAACAGTAAAAAATGCAAAAATACAAAAACATGATAAAATCTGAAAAAGAGCTTGTGTATATAGGGAAAATGATAGTACATCGGCTAGACGATTACAGTATGCTAAAGATTTGTAAAGTATAAATGAGTTAAACAGTCTCACTGATGATGTGTCGATAGGTTTTCGCACATTTAGTAGATTTATTTGGGATATAAACCTAAATTTCAAACTTGTGAAATTCGTGGGGAACACTACTTGAATATATAGGTAACCCCTGAAATCTCGTTTGAAAGGTCTTATAATCTGATATACTAGGTCTTTATACTCAATGATGTCTGGGGTATTATTTCGGGACTTCTGCTGAACGGTGGTTCTGACCTAGTCCTTGGATAATACTTTCTGCAATGCTTGAAACATAGCATTAAACCCTCAGCATGCCGATGAAACAATAAAATTGATAGTCGCTGATGTTGTAGCTAAAAGATCCTCTAAAGGGGACATACCGTAAAGTCGAAGCTGATATCTCTCTGCGTATACGGAAGTATCGACCTGAGATCCCTCGGCCCTCGCATACCTAATTTATATACAGATATCATTGTAGTATACTCACCTGTAAGACTGATTATTGGGATTCTGGATACGGGAGTATATTCAAGAGGTGGGACACATGAATGAGCTAAGTTCATAATTCATCTAAATAGTATCCTGAGTAAATTGAAATTTGTGTGGGAATTTAAGATGGATCAGTATATCGACAATCGAGGTGAATTGTTTAAGTCTTAGTATGAAATGAAGCTTAACGGTACTTGTGATTTGTCTGAAAAGCTGATATGATTCCCTGACACGCTCGCCAAAAATATGTTTGTAAATAGTTTACTTTGTTTACTTTCTGCAATTTAAGTTTTCTGTATTTCATTTCTTAGTTTAGAACACTTTGTTAAAATCCAAAAAGATTTTATTTCTGTTTTATTTTCTGACAAACCAAAATGGAGAGTTGATTGTTGGATTCTCAGATGGTTGAAGCAGATGCAGGAGATTCTGAACTGATGAATGAGGAGAGCTTACTTTGATGAAGTTTGAATTGTTTGAAAAGTCAAAAACAAGTTCATTAATTTGATACTTGTTATTTTCATAAATGTGTAAATTGGTTGAAAAATGTTGTTAAAATCAGTATTGATTCATCAAAAGATCAACCAAGGTCATTAATTTGGACTTGGTAGATTAATCAAGTGATCAGGGTCATTAACTTGGACCTGACTACTTGAGTGGATTGCTATAACTGATTGAGTTTGTGATTTAATGTTGAAAATATAGTTTGTAATGTTTGTTGGTTGAGTAACAGGATTGGACTTCATTATTCCCAACGGAAGCTAATTTTCAAAGCTTGAACCAGATATCTCAGATTCTAGCATATCGAGAGGGGGAGTCTGGATCAATGGTCAAAGGGGAGATTGAAGTTTAAAGTTTGAAGATAAAGATTGAAGAGAGTTTTTACAATGTTTGAAGAATGATAAAGACAAAGACTTGAAGCCAAAGACTTCATCAACATCCAAGGGGGAGTCTGTTGGTGCACTAAATGTCTGCTGATTACGTCTTAATCAAGTATTGTGTCTAGATAGGTTGAATGAACACACAATAGAGTTTAAATTAGACTTTTATATGTTTAAACTTGTAGATTTCGCTTGAAAGGCTTTATGTGTGTTTCAAGCTAAATCAACACTGAAGATTTAGCTTGAAATGATTCAAGCGAAATCAACACATAAGATTTCGCTTGAAATGGGCTCAAGCGAAATCAACAGGACTATAAATAGGTTAGTGTGTTGTTCATTTGGTAGGACTTGGTCATTGTGTGAGAGACGAAGTGCTGTCGGATTTGTATCAGATTACATTGTAAAAGCACGTAAATCAATCAGAAAAGAAAGATTAAAAGGAAACTAGCTGTTATGACTTTGTTTACGTTGATTCCGCCTTCGTACTCAAAGATGAATTACCTTAACTGACGTTTAGAGGTCGTGGAACGGTCCAACAAGACACATAAACCCTTTCAAGCGAAATCAACACATAAGATTTCGCTTGAAATGGACTCAAGCGAAATCAACAGGACTATAAATAGGTTAGTGTGTTGTTCATTTGGGAGGACATGGTCATTGTATGAGAGACGAAGTGCTGTCGGATTTGTATCAGATTACATTGTAAAAGCACCAAAATCAATCAGAAAAGAAAGATTAAAAGGAAACTAGCTGTTATGACTTTGTTTACGTTGATTCCGCCTTCGTACTCAAAGATGAACTGCCTTAACTGACGTTTAGAGGTCGTAGAACGGTCCAACATAAATTTACAAATAAAACTTAGTGTGTTTTAATTTTCAGTTATTTTGGTAGTTACCTAGTATGAAATAATATTTAAAAGTTTTTCTATAAAATTTTGTTATGATTTTTAACTTAGTAATTGTGTGTATTTTGCTAAACAGCATGAGTGACTTGTCTGACACCCTTCAGAATTTAAATCTCTATCTAGTAAGAATAGAGATTTCCAGAGATTTCAATAGGTATATACCAGATATAGAAGAACCTATAGAATTCAATGCTTTACCTCTCGAGAAACCCAAGCCTAAGAAAATGGAAATTGGGGAAAGCTCTAGGCAAATTGAGGGGTTGCCAACTCAGGAAGAGCTAGATTTTATAATGGCAAGCTATAATACTATTAAGCCTGTTAATGAAAATGTTTTTATTCATTCTCTTGAAACACAACTACCAATGAACTTAGAACCAGCTATTCCAAACCCTTCAATCCACTCGCAAATAGATGAATGGTTGACTAATGAAATACAGTTACAAAACAATCCCTATAAGCTTTTTCCTCAATTCAATTCAGAACTTTTACCAAATTCACCAATGAGTAACGAGAATATGACTGAACTTTGCCACTTTGGCAAAGAACTAATGGATGCTGGGAATAGGATCCAAGAGATTGGGGGACAGATCTCCTGGAAATACGATGAGAGGGAACGTCGTTACTAGAATATCATCTGACAAAGGATAGGGGATTATGGAACTGTGGTTGTGTAATAGTAATAGTAAAAATCAGTCTGTAAAATCACTACCAATAAAACTCTGTAAGATAATAGTGTGTATTGATGCATACTATTAAATATAAATGGAAATCGAGAAATCGATAGTTTTGACTATATGTGTATTGTGAAATTTGTATGATGATATTGTGTATAATTGTTATTTATTTGATACTAATAAATATATATATATATATATATATATATATATATATATATTATCAGATGGAAAACGTGAATAATGAACCAGTTAATGAGGTTAATCAATCTGAGCAACAACCGGGGGATCAATATATGACTAGGCAGGATATAGAAAATATAGTTGCTCAAGGGATAGCCAATGCTATTCCAACAATAGTTGCTCAAGGGATAGCCAATGCTATTCCGGCAATAGTCGCTGCTATCCAGAAGCCTGCTGAACCTCAACAAATCATTCCTAGCAAACGTATTTCTGAAGATAACTTCAGTAATAGCGTAAACGGAGGCAATGATCATGTTAATCATGAGAATGAACCACGGCAAGCTCCTCCCCTTAAGAAAATGAAAGCTACAACGCCTGGTTGCACTTACAAAGAATTTCTTGCTTGTAAACCCACTGAGTTTGCAGGCGATGAAGGAGCAACTGCGGCACTGCGTTGGTTAGAGAAAACCGAGGCAGTAATTGCCATAAGTAAATGTGCTCAGGATGATCAGGTCATGTACACGTCAAACCTTTTCAAAGAAGGGGCGCTAGAATGGTGGAATACGGTGTTACAAGAAAAAGAAAGAAGGATGGCGTATGCTGTTACATCTGATACGGTGTTACGAGATGCCCTACGTGGGGCATTTCCATCCAGTGACTTGGATCGCACCCTTTCACTGAATGCCATTCGATGCTGTTACATATTCGTTTAAAGTCTCCTTCGTTATATATTTCGAATACATGCTTCCAACGCGGCTCGTTATGGTCAATCTCCAGTAGTAAATCACTTCGAATACGGGGCCATACGTGTTCCGTAAAACCTAACCCGCAGCCACAGACCTGTACCCACAATGACCGTCTGGGGTCACATCTTGTATACGCGATATGTAAGAATGAAACTCTGATGGAATTTGAT